>JARACY010002828.1:0-38839 GCA_029255725.1 Scrobipalpa atriplicella
TGTCTATATTTTGCGAGTTATGGTTTTTTAACGAATGGAGGCGCCACGCCACCGCTAGGGATAAATGCTCTTAAAACGAACTCACAATAATGATTTTCTTTATATTAACCATTGCTGCCCTTATTTGATATTTGACACTAACCCGGGGCATGCGGTGTGCAGGCAGGACGTGTCGACCACGCAGTACTGGCAGCTGCCGCAGGAGGCCATCGTGATCAACGCCATCGCGATGTCGATCGTGGCCGTCGCCATCGTGGTGCTGTACACAGTGCGCGGCACTGGCGGCTACCGCTTCCGCAAGGTCGCCGCGCAGCACCCGAGCTAAACGCCCACCCCGCTCCGCCGCCCACATAGCAATAATCCTCACCAAGCTTCAAGCAAATACGACAGCTCCGACCTGATTTCGACTCGATTCTAAGATGTTTTATCTCACGACTGCCGCTCGGCCATACTTGTAGTTGTCCGTACAGACACGCGCCCTTGTGTGCGTAACTACAGGTTTGCTATGCGAAACTTACGCACACTAAGGCAATGGGACTGGGTACAAATACTCACACAAGAATGGCAAAGTGGCAGACGTGAGATAAAACAACTATACCTTCGTAGTCGTATTTGCTTCGAGCTTCCTGAAATGCTCACGTTTGGTGACAATTCGTACCGAGCTTTATTAAAGGACTAGGTCGGTAGAGTAAACATCTGTAAGGGTAACTTAAACGATGATAATAGCAATTTTAAATGCAAATATTTAAACAACATTATGTTTAAAGGATGCCGAACAAAATAACCCAATCTATCATATCTATCTATCTAATGGAAACTATAATCTATAGAAGATTCTTGAGTCACAAATCCTGCGACTTGTCCCCAAACCATTCGTAAAATTTCTACGCAATTTTTTAAGCGTTTTTGACGTCGATTTTATGCTTTCAAGATTTTTGAACATGATTGCAATGACTAGATATTAAATTAGATTATTGTCGTAAGCATAAATTCGATTAATATACTTCCAGTTTTCCATGTATTGTATCGCGTAGAGATAAATAATTTAAAAATACGTTTAAGATGCCCCCACAACGTCATTTTAATTTAAGAGGGGTTCAACGATCAAATTAAATATTATTATTATATTATTATTGTTTAGCTCAATTTGTTACCTTTAGGTTTAACAAATTCTATCTGGACGACGTTATGTATTATTGTTCCGCGGTTGTGTGTTAGTCCGCTGTGAAATCTTTACGTGTTTGTGAGTTTATTCCGTCTTATTCAAAATTGATTCGACTGATGTTAAGAATGTAGTCCTGTTTCTTTTCAGTTGTGTTTGAATTTTAAATATATAGCCAACCAATAATGTATGTGGTATAGTAAGTAGCTTAGGTGGACAATGACCTTTTACTGAAATATCCACTTGTCCCTGGACTTCTCAGAATTCGTAGAGATATATTATCTATCCCTGCTAATTCTAAGAAGCATTTTGGGCAAGGGGAGCTTTGAGATGGGAAATTGTATACCTAAGCTTTGTAAGTTAGTGCGATGTATAGGTATAACTGAAATTCGAATGAACTGGACGTGACGTAGCGGGACTCTGACAGACATCGTGAGTAAGCAAGGACGCACTCTTTCCCATTTCAGCTCTATATACTCGCTGTTCTGTGGTAACATTAAAACAAATAGCGAAATATAGGATTAGGTGACCGTAAAAGTAGGTAAGCTAGGTGTGAGACGGATTCAATGCAATTTCCGAACAATACCTTCACGTTAATGATATTCCTCGGCGACCCACTACAGATATTTTCAAATGAAAATTAATCAAGAGGCCATACACGATATACTGACGCTGAAAGTCAGCGTCAATCTAACTACCTTGGTAAGTTTATGACGAATAGTTAAGTTAACTTAGACGTAGGACCTTGTATATAAATTTTAATCTAATTAATGTAATGTGCGAGTGTTCGATAGCTGTAGAATGTGATCAAGTAGTAGAAAAATTACAATTATTTATTGATCCGTAACAGATAATATTGGAAATTTATTAGCGAAACGATTTTTATAACCGAAATATTTCTGAAGTTTAAATTTCCTAAATCCTTTTAAATTTTTACATATTTCAACCATGTAATTAGAATGATATTTGCATAAACGGTAAGTATAATTTGTGTAAGAAGTGTTCATCCAAGTTGCCAAATTCGGTGTAAACTCATGTGGTCATATGTTCGCTATAATATCAATTATTAATTACTGTGTATTACGTAAATACATACATACGTGTAGCATGTTTATCAATAATATAGGATAATGCTCAATGTGTTTATACCAGGGGTAGGTACATATTATTTCCTTGTGTAAGTTTGAGTATTTTTTTTTATTAATAGATAAAAGATTGTCTATAATTCCATTTTGTGAAATTGCATTCCAAAACGTTTGAAGGCTTTTAACGTTGTTTTTGATAATGTTTAGTCAGTACTAAGACTGCATTCATAAGTAGGTCTCTTTGTACTGATTCTGTGATCATTTCTCTGAATGAAAATTTACAAATTTTAATATCCCAGGTTTAGTGGATCCCTTTGTAAAAGCGGGGCCAAGTTTTTATAAGAATATAGTGCCCACACAGAGAACACTGCAGGTTTCACTTTTGTATAGGACTCTAGACTTTTGTTTGACATAGTACCTATTTGTTGCTAGGATTTATCCAGCATAGAGAAAATAACTCTTAGTTACAATCAAGTTAACAACAGACTTGCTCATAGTTAGATCAGACAAACCTCGGTGCATTATGATATGATTTATGAACGTATTCATCGTCGAATGTCAAAAAGGATACTGCTGCAGTCCCATATAAATGTGTAACAAAGCAGTGTGACGATGCCAACTTCCGGTTGACATAGCACCAAGAGAATTAATATAGTACCTGCTTATTAATGTTACAATAAGGGTATTTACGGATCAGATTGTTAACGATATTATAGTTCCAAACTTAGACGACTTCGTGCAATTTTAAATTGTAAATTATTTTCAACGATTCGCTACGACTGTAATTGAAATATAATTTCGCATACTTAGTTGAGTTGATTATGATTACAGTTGTATTGGTTAATTATGAATTTTATCACTGTTTTGAATTTTGAAATATTTATACAGCATTCATATGGTACATTAAAATACTTGTATTAATTAATATTGAGTTGTTTTATTTTATCCAACAACAAACTGTTTTAGAGGATGGTCGACGTAATAAAACCAAAGTTGAGACAGAATGTTTTTGTTTATTAGTAACTCGATTCTAAAAGTATTTAGTTAGATAATTTTAAATAACATGATTTGTTTGAGTAGATTTTTCCCATGAATTGTCTCTATCAATGAACGATTTCAATCATTTATGAGATTTATTAACTTGTGATAAATTCAGTAATTTTACGTTAATACCTGCTTAAACAATTTGTACTCAATTTTAAGAGTGTAAATCAAATAGCAGATTCTTTTAATCAAATTATTGCAATATTACCTAATGAATAACTCACTACATAACTATTTTAAAACAATTAAATGAGCTGCCTTACCAGAGATATAAAAAACATACGCAATGCACATTAATGCATTCAAGATAGAAAAACGCTACGAAAAGCTACGCAAAATTTGGCTTTATAAGCACCTTTAAAAAGTAACTAGAATTTTCACAATCCAAAAATTTAGGCGCAATAATACAGGCTTAATTTACAATGCCTGGCCTGTATAGAATTCAAGTATTAACAAATAACTAATTATAAATAAGTACTATAGGTAAAGTGATGTTGTGCATGCAATAAACATATTTCACAGACGTTTACTTAAATTATGTTTTGTTCAGCAAGAGTGAAATCATCATCATCTTCCTAGCATTTTCCCGTATTTCACGGGGTCGGCTACCTAATCTAGGGGATCGAACGAGGTTACTGGTTTTACACAGGTCTGGAGGGTTTTGGTTTTACACGGAGCGACTGCCATCTGACCTTCGCTACCCAGAAGGGAAACCAGCCCCAACCCTAGACTAGGCTTTTGCGTGGCCAACCCAGCTGTCAGAGTTTTCGAGCCGCCAATGCTTAGCAATGACCTTTGACATGGCTTAACGACTAATATCTACGATATTAACCGGGACCAACGGCTTAAAGTGCCTTCCGAAGCACAGAGACGCTCGAGATGTATACAACTACCGGTCACCCATCCATGGCCCGGCCAAGGCGATTGTTACTTAACATTCGATATCGAAATGAATAAGCTCTAACCATTTGACCACGAGCGCCTCTCCGAATCCCCGAAATTCGCACCTTGGCCGAAAAAAGGGATATTTCACGGATTGTGCATTGCTAAATGTACAAAACCTGAAATTCGGGTATTGTGTATTGCAAAACGCTTAGTCCGTGAAGTGGCAATCGCCAAACGCTCAAAGGCCGAGTTCGGGTTTTGGTTTTGACCCGTCGGGTCAAACCCATATCAACCCGAAGATTCACATTTCCCCGACCTACCTTATTGATCCGACTACCCACATTGATTCGATGATTCACGTTTCCCCGATCTCCCATGTTGATCCGACGACCCACGTTAATCCAATTACCTATGTTGATCCGACGACCCACGTTGATCCGATCATATATGTTGATCCGACGACCCACGTTGATCCGATCATCTATGTTGATCCGATCATAATATAGGTATGTTGATCCGACGACCTACGTTGATCCGATCATCTATGTTGATCCGACGACCCACGTTGATCCGATCATAATATGTTGATCCGACGACCCACGTTGATCCGATCATCTATGTTGATCCGACGACCCACGTTGATCCGATCATAATACATATGTTGATCCGACGACCTACGTTGATCCGATCACCCATGTCGATCTGACGACCCACGTTGATCCGATCACCCATGTTTACCCGACCTACCATATCTGTCCTACGACCCACGTTGATCCGACAATTCATATCGATCCTATTGAGCCGACAAATCCTTAAAGTTGATACCAAGAAGTAATTGAAAAATAAACTACCGGGGAGTGGGGACATTCTGCTCATAACCAAATTTGGCTTTTGAGCGTTTGGCTATTCCCATTTAACGGTATGAGCGTTTTGCTACGTACAATCTGCGAAATATCCCTTTTTTTGGACAATGAGCGAATTCGGAGTCTGAGCGTAGCATACATACTTACAGGGCCGGATTAAAATAGAACCACACCCGTCTTTCTCCGTCTTGAGCGAACAGAAAATAAAGAGTACCTTAGATTATATTTGACTATAGTAAAAGTTACAATAAATCTACGAACACCCTGAAATGTTGGTCGATGGCTAAACAATAACATGGATATACTTAATAATTATAAACTACAAAAAACCATGAACAAATCTATAATTTTGACGAGTACACAAAGCGGCAAAGTTAATGAAACTTGAATAATATCAATTCAACCACTTTAAATATCTTATTTTTAAGGAAATCATCACCAAAGTTCTCTATATAATTTTATTTATTCACATTCCATTAACTTGAACTTGATATTACATAATATAATATTTAAGTAAATAGGTTCCGATTGCAGATTAAAATTTCTAAAAAATAATAATATTATAATAACACTTTACTTAATTCATATTAGTATGGTGATAATGAGAACAATAATGATTTTGACTAGCAAAAATATTGCATTTGTATATTTCATAAGTACGTGCAAGTATAATTATATTATAAACAATAATTGAATATTACTTATTGAATTTTTAAAATAACCTAATTTCCACACAGATTTATTTTTATTTATACTTAAATAATTTTTAATCTTGTTGGAATAATATATTTAATATTAATTAATGCAAATAGAAAATCATTTAGGCCTGCAGCTGTTATATTACTTTATATTGTGGCAATTTTTGACACGGATGTATTTAAAGCATTAATCATTAATTGACTGTTTCTTGAAAATAATAAATATCTTTGGTAAAATGGCACTAGGTTAAGGTTTTCTTTAAGGAACTTGTTTGTTATGGTCTCCCAGTGGATTATCAATATTTTGTCGCGATTAGAAGAATATACGAAAATTGATTAAACTATTTCAAACTTACTGTATTTGTTAGTAGAATAAATGCATAAAATTGTGCTAAATATAAGAAAGAATAAATGCGACTTTAACCCGCAACATTACGAATTACGAAATGTGGAATTCTGAACATAGTCATGATCACGAGGAAAGTAGAAAACATTTATTTTAAAAAAGATTGAATATATCCAAAACATTATCGTATCGATTTTTAGAGATGGCAACATTATTTATCCTGAGAGTGAGACTACATTTTCCTTACGATAAACGAAACGATTTGATAGTATTTCAATGTTGAAAGTTACAGTAAATCTAAGCAGTAAATGGATACAGACATTCATACACACATATTCACACACAGACATCTTAACGTGAGGCTGAAACAGCATCCTAGCACAGCCAAAGGGTTCTTAATAACTGGAGAGCTCTCTAAACAACCAACCATTACCTCCACCTGCCTCCACCATTGGAAAAACATCACTAGCTGCTCACAAGATGGCGCTCTAAGCTAAAACTTTTTGTTCGTAACACATATTATCCTCTTAATCAATTCAACACACACGTTTTATATTACTTTATAAAGATAATGGAATAAATAGAGTATTTCAATTAATTAATATCTGAGATTTAATATCGGTTTACCGTGTATCCATTTCACATTGGACTGTGCGGTCAACATCGGATCATAGATCTTTGACTGTCATATACTGAAATGACGACATATCTTTTAGGTTTAAAATAAAAATGTGAATCCTTTTAGAATATTGATGAACTATCTGGCTCCATAGGTAATAGCTAATCATAAGGCTGGTTAACCCACGAAATATAATATTAACTATTTTGTTCTGTACCATTTTAATCTGAACAAATATGTCACTACCATAATATTATAGCCAAATAGGCACAACCTGACGATGACCGCAAACCCATCATAGCCCACCAGATCCTGGCTCGTATCATGTCTTTACTTAAACCAATTCCAAGATTACCTTAGGCCTTGAAGTAGTGAGGGAACTCGTTGGAGATGGCTCTGACCAGCGCCTGGTCGTCGCGGCTGGACTCGCCCTCCTCGCAGAAGATGCGCGCGAAGCATCGCAGCAGGTCGTCGCGCCGGTGCAGATGGGCCCCGTAGTCTGTGTTGCGGATTATGCCTTGCAGGATCTTCAGGTATTGTTGGCGCCGCTGGAATGTAGAGGTTGACTTTAGGTGACAAATATAATAAGATTGTAATCCTGTAAAGTACTAGAGTCTATTATATCCAGCAGCTATAACATAACATAGGTAACAGACGCGTGACGTAAGGTCAGTTTGTGTGACTATTTCCTTAGTCTAGTGGTCTGAGCCTAAGCCATTGGGTTCTCGAACCGGAAGTCCCGATTCCCGGTGGGAAACAACGACTTTGTGTTATTGTTTCATTGCAGGCTGATCACTTGATAGTCCGAAAAGTAAGGCGATCCATGCTGGCGGATGGGCATGCAAATAATCGGTCCTGCGCCTGATTTCTCTCTGATCGTATCAGTCAGTCTGTCCCATCATAATAAGAGATTAGAAGAATAGAGTGTGCACTTAAAGAAAACAGTGTTGCGCAAACACTCGGGCACTAAAAGAAAAAAAAAACCTAGTCCCGCGCAGATGGCTGATGGTTGATTTCTGATGGTCGATAACTTGATAAATATGTAAATGTAATTAGAATTACAACTCACAGTATCCCCTGGGGACAGGTCAGCAAGTTGCCGCACGATGATGTCGATGGCAACGTTGACGTCATTCGTGTAGAAGTGTTCAGCGGTCTTCTTGCGGCTGAACAGGTCAATGACCAGCTTCAGCACTGAATGCGCTGGCGCAGGCTCGTGGTCGAATATGTGCACTGGATCCTCTGCAATAAAGTATAAAGATTTTCTTAGAGAACAGTTGTTTATAATAATAATGATGATCGAGTTACAGATGTGCACAAAATTCATAAAGTATACTGCAGGAAATGTATGAAATCCGACGAAACCAGCTTAGGGCGCTGTCAAATTCGGCGTATCTGTGGAGCTACTTTCGGTCGTCTACGTAAACACCATTCTTTTGAAAACAGAGCCATGCCATTTCTCTTGTGTATTTAGAGCTAAGTATTGATCGAAAAATAAAACATAACAAACAACAAACGGTCTTTTACTTGAAAAAGGCTGAAATAACCTGCCGTAAGGGACATCCTCCTCCTCTCTAAGGGACATAAGCGTCATATAATCGTCTTACCTTCACGGTTCAACAGCAACAACACTTTCTCGCAAAAAGTCTTAGCGTTATCTCTGTTCTCGAGCGCGTTCAGAAGCAAGTTGTCGAACGGACTGTCGAACTGCAGGTTGTAGGCCAGGAGCAGAGTCAGAAACAGGTCGGGTATCTGCTCGTCCACATCCGTTTCCGGGGGGTTCTCGATCAGCTCCAAGAGGAATTCGGCGAATTCTACGCCGAGTTGTTCTGAAACAATAATAAGTATATTTTCGTCAATGACAAAATGTTTGTTATGGAGCGGCGCTAGGATCGCGGGATAAACGATTTTAATGATAGACGGCAGGTGTTAAGAATCTTTGCTACATATTTGTCATACCGACCGTTAAAGACTTTCTTTACCGACTTTTAGATCGAGGGGAAGAGTTACTAACCGAAGTGCGTGATAGGCAGCTTGTCGCCCATAGACAGCACCATGGACAGCAGCAGAGCGGAGTGCGACAAGCGGCTGACGGCGCGCGGGTTGTCCCTCATGTCCCGCGCTATTTCTGCAGGCAAGGCGGACAAGGCCAGTGTTGCCAGCGCCGTGCGCTCTAATCCGCACATTACGCCAAAAGCCTGAAAGAAAAATCATACTTCAGGGCCCAATTTGTACAAATTATTGTATAAAGGAGTCCCTCTTTTTAGAATGCATTTTTATAGTTTTAACAGCAGTAAAACAGTAGAATTTTACCTGCAATAGGAGTTGTCGCAAGGGCCATCTTGTTTCCATTTGGTAATACTGGACTAGAGTGGTGACATAAGCATAGCGGTGACTGCTCAACACATGCTGGGAGATGTTCACATCAGCATTGGACTGAAATAGAACACAAATATTGTAAAAAAATATGATTTTTTAAGTGCTTATACAGGGACTGATTTAAAATGCTTACCATGACAGAAATAAGCTCCAATAATTGAGTCTGTATATCATGGGCATCATCATGGAGAGCCCACCCTCTCTGCTGTGCATCATTGGCTGCCTTGGATAGGGAGTTGAGAGCAGTCATCATTCTCAGTGCATCTGGAGCGGCATCAATGGCATTCTTCGGACATGTGATGTTGCTGTTGGCTTCCCGGAGCAAAGCATCTATGATAGATCTTGCTGCACCACCTGGTAAGAACTCCTGAAAGATAGTGTATTCTTTTAATTTTTGATGTAAATTTATTTTTAAAAGAAGTTTATTAATCGACGAATTAATTTTAATATAGAATAGATAATGAAATTATGAATACAAAAAGATTTGTGGTTGGATATGCCAGCATAATCCATAACATTGATTTAATCCATAAAATCAATGTTTTGTTTTGTATTGCAAATTATAAGCAAAATATTATCAGTGATTTGAGAACATGACACTTACCCTGAGAGAAACGAGTACAGTTTCAACAGCAACTTTAGACATCTCATGGCTGAGCTGGGTCTCCTTCCTTACAGCTTGCACAATCTCATAGATAGCATTGGGTTTGATACTGTCACTGCTGTCCTGACTATCATCCTGATTATCTGTGTCTGATGAGATCTGGTTGGATGAAGTTTTGCTTACTGATTTCTTTCTGCCGTCTGAAGCATCTGAAATAATGAAGGGACAGTCAAAATTTCAAGCAAAACAGTATATTTTAAAAAATGGAGCTCCAATCATATATCTCTTAAGTAAGGACCTGAAAACTCTGGCAAAGTCCAATCTGTGATTATTATTACAAAATAAAAATTATCTCATTGTTACATTGCACATAGTAATTGAAATAAGACAGTTCAGTAGGTTAGAGCAAATAGTGGGTAGTCATGAAATTATCAGTTACTCACTTTTGGAAAAACTATTATTGTTTGATATAGGTGGAGACTGTGACCCCCTTTCTTCCTCTATGTGCTGCTGAGACACCACAGGTCTGAGATCAAATGGCAGAGACACTCCATTCTGAGGGCTGCTGTCATCAAGCCGTGGTGGAGGCTTGGGTGCAGGGGGTTTCTTCGCCTGACGCTTCAGACTTGATTGTATCAGCTTCTTCTTCTCATTCAATCTAGCTACTAAATCCTGCTTCTGTGACGCCATGCCGCTATCGTTCAGACTTTTCAAACAGTCATTAAGAAAAGCCAAAAAAAACTCCGGTTCCACCTTATAATGGAATACAAACAAATTGTCAGTTCTATGGAGGATAATTTAATACTTAATTGAGATTGTACATAGTGCTGTGTTACCTTAATAGTGGCGACGTAATTGGAGGGAACGAACCCGACCTGACCTTTCCTATTAACAACATGCCACCAGTTTCGCTGTTTCGTGTTGGTTTGATGGAGGAAAAAATATTCACCCTCTGTGAAACTGAGGGTCTTGGCCAACGTCGCGTCGAAGTCGTACAGTGCTTTAAGCATCTCATTGTCGTCTAAAACAAGGTAGATTATTAGAAAAGAAGCTTAGAATCCACGCCCAAAGAGGTACAATGTGAAGTGCAAAAACACTTACCCAAGCCATTCGATGCGTCGCCCATGGTTGCGGTTATGCACTGTCTTCCACTGATTCTCAAATTTCTTAGGTTTCAGATAACATTTGTGTATTTATTATGTTATAACTTCGAAATTCATCAACAAATCAATTTCATTTTCAACATCTTGACGTTGACGTTTATAGGGTTGGGGGCAGTAGGTGGCAGTAGAGATAATATTATCGATATCGAGCCACTTGGTACATTGTTAGAGTCTGGCCAGTGAAAGCTGTCCACGAATTTTTTTCGAAACTTTATTATGGCAACAATTTTTTGACTGTCAACATTGACTATACACTTATTAAACCAAGTTGATAATTACAATATTTTGTATTATTTTTGTAAAATATTTTGCTTTATAATGACTACACCTATGTTTGGTTATATGTATGGATATATGTGTTACCGGCAATGTGTATAATACAGGCATTATATACAATGCCTAGGCTATGTATAGAATGCCTCGAGCCGGTAGGCAATGTGTGAAATATTATTAATATTAATATGTATTATTATGCTTTGCCTAGGCATTGTACATTAAGCCTCGGTATTGTATATGTTAACTGCAATGTGTATAATTCGGCATTGTATATAATGCCTGTGTCTTTATTATACACATTGCCGGTAACACAGTATATCAATACATATAACCATACATAGGTATAATCAACATAAAACAAAATATTTTACAAAATATTTTAAGTATCAACTTGGTTTAATAAGTGTATAGTCAATGTTGTCAGCTGCTGATTTTTTGAAATTGCCGCTGTTTTTCGTGGTCAGCTTTCACTGGCCAGACTCTATAGACACTGCCCGGGCTGGCCAGGTTATTCTGCAGATGTAGCCTAGCCTGTCTATCTATCGAGAGGAACTGATTGTTAAATTATTATTATAATATAAATTTATATTAATATGCCTAGTTGGTTAAGTTCTCTTACTATAGTAGGTATGCGCGGAAAGAGAACAGGCATAAAATTTGAGGGCGCGCATTTGTATTTAATTACCGTCGCTTGGTCGTGTGAGGTTTATGCCTAGATATTTAACCATAACCTTCTACCTACATAAAATTTTCGAGGTTTATAAATTTCACGCAACCAGCCGTGGGTTAATTATTACAAATGATGTGCGCCCTCAAATTTATTAGTGAGCCATTTGTTGCTAAAATAAATATATGGCGTAACTTTCAGTATAGGACCTAATAAGTAGGTACTTAAACCACAGAATATATACCTAATAGTACTAAACAAAAGAAGCTTTTAACAATAATGAATTATTAAACGAGTAAAAGCAACAGGAAAAAGTTATGATTGAAAATCTTATTTGCTAACTTATTACGACGAAGGACGAATTTGGTAGTTTTTTTTTTAAGAGAAGTAGTCTTTTTACCGGTTTAAGGACTATCGATATTACAGCGACATAATTATATATAAAGCACTATTCAATAGGTTTCTTTTTAATGTATGGTTTTACGGCTCTGGAAACTGAGTCCTTTTTGCCATAAAAGATATTGTTTTTCCATGTTCTTCCGAGAACAGGCATTTTGAGGGCGCACGTTTGTATTAATCATAGGTATTAATTAACCACGGCTGGTTAAGTGGAGTTAATGACTAGGTTAAAACCTACGAAGAAAAAGCCTAAATCCTCCAAAATTTAATGAAGAAGGTTAAGGTTAAAGACTTGTGGGCATAAACCTGTTCTCTTTGTTGCGCACCACTGCCACTGCGCACCACAGTAGTAGTCGCGCACAGACTCTATGCTTTTTTGTGAGTTTTGGCCTGGTAACTGAGAACTTTAGGTTGGACCATCTCTTTTTTTACCGGTTGTTTTTACTGGTTTTTAGGGTTCCGTTTTCAACTAAGAACCCATATCATTTCGTCAAGTTAGATTATACCTAATATCTACCGAGTGTAAGGGACAGCGTCCCGCAAACTGATAGGGGTTGCTCAGTCAACGAAACTGAACAACCTGCACCAGGAAATTCTTTCAGGAGATGAAACAAATTGTTGACTTTCCCATAATACCTACCGTTTTTTTTTTTAGTTGGATTTCTTATATATTTTTTATAGGCTCCTTTTACGTTACTGAAATACCTTCTAAGCTATGGCACGCAATTAAATTAACACCCTGTATACCGACAGACAACCAACAACTAGCACAAGATAAGACATTCTGTAAATAAAGATAGGACGGGACTTTACATATTTTTTTATTACTGATGATAACAGTGAAGTAATTGTGCTTCAGTCAATAGGTTATCAAGAAAGCGGTTGATGAGTGTGCATGCACATTATAAGTATAATGTAAACAAACAATGACCTGTTCAACCGCACGGTGAATCCCTGCGGCTGTAAGCTCAGTCTTATCTCGGTAAAGTACCTCTATTTCCTTAAACAGCAGTATAAATTCTGAAGTCATAAGAATAACTTCTCATTATTATACCAAACGCAAGATGGTGAAGTTAGTGTTGTTAGTAGGTGTGGTGCTCGTGGCTTTTGTGGCTGATACCACATGCCAGCGATTCATTCAGCCTACTTTTCGACCCCCTAGAAGACCCCCACTCATCCTGCCAACGTATCGACCACCAAGCATCAGAAGTCGTCCCGTAATCAGAACAGTCAGAGAAGCTAATGATGAACCCCTATGGCTGTACCAGGGAGACAATGTAGAACGTGCACCATCAACAGCTGACCACCCCATTTTACCCTCAGCCATCGACGATGTCAAGTTGTACGCTCACAGGCGATACACCCGCAGTAAAGACTCGCCTAGCGCTAAGAGTTACGGCGGAGGGCGCTCCTCCAGCGGCAATCGTGGCGATACTGGACCCACACACCCTGGTTACAACCGTCGTAACGCGAGAAGTATAAGGCATTCAAGTTTTGATGACCCCTGGCCACAGCCTTGGCGCCCGCGCGTACCAAAGCCTTATGATCCGTTCAACCCTCGGCCTGGTCGTCCCAGTAGACCGTTCCCGATCTACGCACGAGCAACGCGCGATATTCAGTTCCCCGGTGTGAAGAAGCCTTCTCACCGTGACGTCATCATCCCTAACTGGAACCCGCACGTCCGTACCAACCCTTGGGACAGTCTTGGAGGACGGCGTAAGACCAGGAGTCTAGAAAATCCCGGCAAAGAAGACGAGGTCTATCCCGACTACTATGATGTTTTGAAGCAAGAACAGTAAGCTCGGAAAGGAAAAATTTGGTATTTTTTTATATAGTTAAATTAAGTAAGTATTTTGATTCGAATAAAGTTTTGTTCTTACGTTACAGATTTTTTGTAGCCGATTTCACAAGGGTTTGTGTTTGTAGAATCTGTTGCAGACACAACTTAACTTACTTTAGATTGGTCCTGTCACTTTCTAAAATTTGAATAAAATTTAGATAAAAATACAACGTAATAAGTCCATGACAACAGAACAGCTAAAGTGACGTCTAAGGCTTCATATAAGACGACACCCTCTAGCCTTATGCCATCTTATTTAGGGCAAGTAATGTCACTTTGACAGGATTATAACCAGCTGTTGTATTCCTGTCTCTGAGCTATTTTATTAAAAATGTTGAAAGTGACAGGACCAAACTAAAACAAGTTAAGTTGTGTCTACAACAGAATCGCCACCATTGTTCTACCAAAATGGTACCGACCGGAAAATTTACATTTCCGTTAGTGAGTTACAATGGGCAAGGAATACATTCACCGTCTTACTCTCCTCTCTAGCTAAACTTTACTAGAAGCTAGTCCATGAAGTAAATCCCAGAGTTCAGCCACACTGTCGCTGCAGCGCGTGTCCCTACGCTCATTTCCTTCAGGGAATTCACACTAAATTAAACTCAACTTCTCTACTTCGTAACTAAATGTACGGAAAGTTTTAATGCGCTCTTAATAAATCATAATTTTGTTGCTAAGGGAAAACTGTTTCTAGAAGCTAGAGGCATAAATATTCTGCTTAAAATAAAAACACGGATACTTAAGGTCTTGATCAGGTATTTAAGTACCGACTTTTATCTTTTTCATGCTTACTTGATACACGCGGCAAACTGTAAACGTTGCTGTACCGGTTCCCTAGGCATCCGATAAATACTGGGAGTAAAAAATAGCATGCCAAACTTTAGGGTGTGAACCTACCTACCTACCCATGAAACTGAACAACTTTTGCCAAGGAAAATAGTTCGAAATATGAAAAAAAATGGCCCCTTCCATACAAAATGACTCGAACCGCTAACACAATTTGTATGGGAGGGCAATTTTTTTTTCCTATTTCGACCTTTCGAGTTTCATGAGTTTTTTTTACTCCCTACTGAGCTCTTAAAAATGCTTTTGTACCTAGGGTAGGGAGATAATGAAGAGATGATATTCTGACGCAGCGGGCATCACCATGAGCTAAATTTTGTTACGTATTTGCATTATATAATAATAATAACATTCTGTCAAATCATATTGCACAATGATTATTGTCGACATCGGGTTTACATCAGCTATTCGGTTTATATTTAATTAATTTGGGAATTATCGGTATTGAACAGTAAATTGTGATGAAATATTTTGCGTATTCATGAAACTAAATCCTCAAAACGATCAGATTTAAATCCAGTTTGTTTCTGTATGACAAGTGATCGGAAAATTGGTATAACATGCGAGCTCTACATTTTCATTACAAGCGTTTCATGCTCATGAATATAAAATGAAAATTACGCTGCCCTTATGTATTTGGAATGAGGTACTAAGTTGTTATAAATAGCAATCACATTCGATGTAATCGTAAAACATAACATGAATATGAATCGTGGCATGCTAGCAATCACGATAATGAAAGGGGATCGAGAAAAGTAAAGAGATTGTGTTATCTACTTAGTAGTTTGTAATTTGATTATGTTTTGTAGTCGATGATTGTACTTTTATACAGTAACTTTTATTGTAAAACGCTTCACTGATAGAGCCTATATCAACTTCTCAGTCCTTTCTAGTTCTTCAAGGAAAATCCAACTTAATCCCGATCCAGAATTACATGTTCCAATAGCTGCAGTCGGCTCGAGGCGGAATCGGTCTCTAATTGGCGGTATCGTACATTAGTGAGGCACACGTACACACAGCGCCAATTAAAAACACTGTCTGCCGTCGGGTAAAACAGAAGCCGTCCTGACTATCCGACGTGCGCTGGGCAATCATTCGGGACCGGGTATCTAGTTGGATATAGAGATAGACATTATTGGACATTAGCCGTGTCCGGGCCAGGATCGACATTCTCAACTCCAATACAAATGGCATCGAGCCAATAATTATATTACCTACGTAAGTATCTACCATGTTTTGCATACTCTAAAAACCTAGTCTATTTTGAGCTCTATATAGGTAACTAGGTACTCAATTTACTTCTCTTGCTATGATAAAAAATAAAGGAGGTTTATGAAATAATTGCAACGCAGCTTTCAACAAATTATTTCTCATCCAAACATTATAGATCATAATTTTAAAATACTGGCATCTACTCAAGCTACTTTAGTTTTCTTACAAATTATAAATTTATCTAAGTATTCGAAGCCAAACAAATCTTCTGCTCGAATATTTTTTTACCGTCTCTCATGAATGTTATTTTGAAGTAGGTAGCTTGTGTTCACTGCATTCCTAATTAATCACATTTGCATAGAGGAAACTCGGCTGGCGAGTCAACTTTAAACATTCCTCATTCTGAATGAATTTTACTCGGCGAATAAGTTAGATTTGAATCTGTCTTTAATAATGTAGGAAATTTTCTGGTGTTTTCAATGCATAAACAACAGTAAGATATGAGGCAGGTTTTCAAAGTTCTTATTTTGGGTGAACATTTTGAAAATAATTTTAGCTAAAACAATATCACTAAAAGAAAGATTAGTGGTTGAAAAAAATTTGTTGACCAATACTTTCAAATTTCAGCAAGATGTCAAAGATCTAGGACGAACTGATAACAAAAGTAAGAAACTATTGACAACACTCAGGTGCTCTTTGAAGTAAAAAGCGTACAGAGTGAGATATAAAATACAAGGGAGTAAAAAAATTTGCTGACCTAGGTTAAGTGTGTGAGTGACAATACCCATGAATCTGAACAAAATTACACTATCACCAATAACTCCCATACATAATGGAGACAGCGGCTCGAGTAATTTTGCATGGGAAATACCTAGGGAAAGTTGTTCAGTTTCATAGATAAGAATTTAGTCAGCAGTATTTTTGCACCCGATATACCTAGGTAGCCATATTTCAATAATACCCAACTCCTCGTTAAAAATACAATGAAACCGATTGGGGTTGAATCTACATCCTAACATTAGACTGATATTCGGCTGAAGTAGGCTACAGTAGGCTACACATAGTTTCGCCTGGCTTGACCGCCATACCGCACCAGTACAGCTTGGGGAATAATTTAGTACATACTATACTGGTAACGATACTAATCTTGTGACACTAACTTTGCCGAACAACCGATTTACATCATACAAGTTTTAGCTAAACATGAGACAAGTTAAGTTTTAGTTACTCCCTCTAGCGTTGGCCGCAGGAGAAACTTGTGCTAATAAGCTAATTTTATGTAAAGTTTTTTTTTAATAGCCTGTGTGTATCTTTAATAGCCTTTAATTAAAGATTATAAAAGACTATTTTGTAGAATAAATTGAGTAGAAGGTTTGATAGGTACTTGACGTGCCCTCAATACAATGAAAAGTAAAAAGCTCTTCGTCAGCTGTAAAGTGTTTCATATGTCACAAAAAACAAGGATATTTTTGCTATAGTTCATTAAGAGAACTTTAATTTAGTACCCACTACGATAATGTAAGTCGAATATGAAAAGTAATTGTACAAAAAAGAAAAGGTACCTACTTACTTATATTGTAGTTTAGCGTGAACTTTTCGTAGAACACATTAGTTAAACTACTGTTCAATACGCCAGACCTCATTTATTTTTTTATAAAAGGTAGAAGTGAGCATTTGTGCAATCCAAAGCTTTCGTTTATTCCAAGGATTCGTTAAGCTGGTCGTGGAAATCTACTATTTTTATTCCTCGAGAGGTCTGCGACTTAAAACTTGAAAGTTAGCCCCTTCAGACAGAGTAAAAGTTTATATCAAAAGTAGGGTTCTAGAATACTGATTACATTGCAGCTGTAAGTGGTGATTTTAAATTGTAGAATAAGGAACAACTGTTCTAACAAACGTTTGTTTATTATTATTTTTAATGACTCTATCTTACTAAGTGAAGCAGTTGCCATTCCGCCAATTTATTTTACATCACATTTCTTTAGAAGTTTCTTCTACTTCGACATCAGACGTCTTTGAAGAGATCTTTTATCCTTTATGATCATGAAATGACCTATAACAAAATTAAAACTTTTTTTTTTCTCTATAATGAATCATACGGAGCAGAAAGGAGCTATTTAACAATTCCGTAGTCCCCAAGGTGGTCTGTTTGTCACGTGCAAACACGGGGCTTTATGCAGAAAGAGCATTTTCATTAGAACGTGCACCGGATTTAATTATAACGCAACACAATAATGCTTTGAGCGACCTGCCCATTCATCTTTTAACCACACTTGCGCCACGAGTCATTTTTATGCTTTTAATTTTGCTGTGGTGTCCTTGTAGCGCTGCCGTACGAAATAACAAGTGTGTTAGCTTTTACATGGAGAACAGTAGTGAAATTGCATACATTTTTAAAAGATTGCTTGCGTAAAGGTGAGAATTTTCATTTTACTGGATAGCTTGTACCGCACCTCAGAAGGGTCGGCTACGACTAAATTGCAACTATAAAGCCAAAGTGTAGCAGCTTGAATATAATTTTAATAAGAGCGCATTGCGCCTCTGCTTATTTCGACCGGAAATAAATGGATCTAAAACCTATACTGTTGAAACATATTCAGTAACGTAACACGCTTGTTAGTCAAACTATACTACTCTCTCGGAGATTCAGTACAACAGTAAGCAAGTACTTAGTTTAAATATGCAACTATAGCTTTCGGCTTAGTTGTCCAACCTGGGAAAATTAGAAATTTAGAAATAATGTAAAAGATTAATCGCCTGACAGATAGAACTTGGCTACTATTACATCTTTTTAATAAACCCAATGAATTCAAATTCAAATTCAAATTCATTTATTATTATTCAGATTACATGGTCATTATTATATTAGTATGTGTTCTTAGTTGTAGGTTAGATACATAGGTAGTATAAGTAAGTAGCTATGTTAAGTATGCGTAGGTTAGGTAGAATCAAACAAAACAATACAATTTATGCCATAGTAAGCACATTACTCAATTGATTACAAAACTGTATATGCACTAATTATCTAAATAATAATTATATTAAGGTGCCTAAACTAAGTACTTATGTAAAGTAAGTAAAGTAATTAAAACTGTTTGTTTCGTTGTAGATCCAATGATGGTAAAAAGAGTGGATTGTGGTGGCGATTCATTACCGTGGACACTAATTTGAATCACGGATTCACGCGCCTGCTGCCGTGTGACTCATTACGGAAAAGAGGATTACGGCCGTTAAACCACGGTGAAACCCGAAACATGATGTATCAGGCTTGTTCCTTATCACTGTAATTATACCATACCTACTACTTTTTATTACGAATTAGTACCTACACTTTATTATGATAGGATTATATATACCTTTCAGTAAACAAAATAAACGAAAGTTAGGCTCTTATTTATAAAGCAATCTCAAGCTTGAGATTATTAATTAAATTAGTATAGATTTTAAAGGTCATTCTGTATTGAAATGACGACAGATGACATTTCTGAGATCAAACTCAAATTCGCCGTCAGTCTTGAGAGCTAATTCAACGGAAAAGTAATTCAGATTGAATCTGTAAATTTTCTGCTAAACTCTACTTGCTACAAATCGGCTTGCGACAGAAAGTAGACATAAAATATGAAAATTAAAAATGTTAAAGGACTGCAATTATAAAATAATGCATTTTCCGGTTTACATAACGGAACGAGTAGTTGGCACGACACGGCTAATTAAAAAGCTACGAGCTCAGGGCAGGGATTTTTTTGCGATTTCCGTAAGCTGTAAAGAGAGTCTGGTTTCCTCCTGTTCAAACAATGCAGGTGGACTTTTATTTACGTCATAACAAAATGAAGAGGAAAAATACTGGGTAGGTAATCTATTACCATTTCTTCCTTACGGATGGCATTTCGTAGTTCGTACATACCTGTAGTCGAAAACAGTAAGTTAATACAACATCAGTTTTTCCAAATCAAAGTATTTTATCGTCATCATCAGTGGCAATAGTTCACGGCTGGACAACTGTCTCCAAATTAAGTATTCAAAGTAAGTATTTCAATAAGGAAAATGAAGCTCGAATTCATGCAATTTAAATCAGGAGCTCCTCCATAATATCGGGTGGTTTCAGAGCTGCGGCGGGTGTAAATGGAGTCGACGCGGCGAGCACTGCTTTGCAGCTTTACTTGCTAAGTATTTTGTCGACGCGAAAACCACTAACTACGCGGAAAATTCCACCCGCCGCTTCAGAAGCGAACGACCCCATTCACGTTACTACTACCGCTTCCGGAGCAGACCACTCTCCATACCGCCGCACAAACTACACTCCTAATGACTGTTATTCAAAATTTCACAATGGCGTGTAGTTATGGAAAAATTAAGCGAGTCATAATGGGAACAGAATCTTCTTGCTTCTTATGCATTAAATGTAAATTAGGACGCTGGAGAGCCGTTTGCTACATTGTCGATTAAAACTTTAGTAGGAACAAAGTATTTTGTGTACCAGACTACCAGTATACATTTTGTTTCATATAAAGTACCTGGATAATGCTTTAAACCGGCAAGGAGCGAGTTGAAATATTTCCTGTAATTTGTCGCCTTTGTTCAGAAAGCTTTGTAGGAGTATTAACCGTAATTATAGCACACAGCTTATATCACAAGCACACGTGTAATGATAATGTACAGCCTACGTAATCGCTAAGTTTTACAAATGTGGTTTTAGGTATTTCTTTAATTATTTTAGAAGTCAACGGTTTAGAACTAGGTAGTTATAGTGGTCACAGAGATCTCGATCCGGAAGTTAATGGTTCGATTTTTACATCACACACTATGTAATAAGCACAGAAGATTAGATTACTGTCAAAATTTAGTTTTACAAGGAAGGTATGTATTGAAAATAAATAAAAAAATTATCTTATCTTAAACATAAATAAACATTACTTAAGCCCTTTAATTTATTTCTCGACATAAAAAAGTTATAACCAATGACGCGTAACTGCGTGATGCCTTACTAGTTTCATCAATTTGAAAATCGGAGATAACAATGATGGCTGAATTTCAAATTTATAACCACCATAATAAGTACGATAAACAGTCAAGGCCAGGAGAACTGAAATATCATTACACGTTAGACCGATTGACGACCCCAATCTAAATGCCAAGTTTAACGAGCTAATAAAAATGGATACTTCATTAAAAATGTAAGATTTAGTATACCTATGACCTACGACTTTGATAAACTCACGCACGCATACGAGCTGCCCCCGATCAGCAAAGTTCGTCATAAAAGATATTATAATTAACTAATTCATACACAGAGTTAATACATAAATCATAATATTATTTGAGATCGGTAGTTGTAAAAAAAGGTAAGCCTATTTCGGTGAGCATTATATAAGTTCGGTTAAATAAATAATAAAATGATAGAAGCGGAGCTTAATATCCAATTAGTTACCACTCGAAGTTGGACGGCGAAATCTATTACTATTCTAAGAAGTAACCTTAATTGCTTGTTATAAGTAGAAATGTTACAGCTTTGAAGGCTACACGTCCCTCTACTTTCATTAAATCAGTTGTACAACATACATTAAATAATTCACAGATTAAGCTAATCATCAACCAGCGATTTTATACTTGTTTAAATTGCAACAAAATACGGGGCGTAAGGGACAGCTTCCCGCAAAATGATAGGGGTTGCTCAATCAACGAAACTGAACAACATACGCCAGGATTTTTTTCAGGAATTAAAAATAATTGAGGTTCCCATACAAAATTACCACCTCGATCAACAATTTGTATGGGAAAACTAAAAATTTCTTACATTTCATGAAAGAAATTCCAGGTGAAATTGTTCAGTTTCGTTGACTGAGCAAACCCTATAAGTTTGCGGAAAATTGTTCCTTACACCGGGTATAATGTAAGTAAGTACCTATCAATAAAATATATAGGTACTCAACTAAACATTAATTTTTCCATCGAAAAAATGCACACGGTTCAGGAAAGGTTTCACCAAATAATAAAATTTGTTTCCAATGACAGTAATAGAAACTCACTGATTAAAGGTTGTGAGTAAACGAACGTTCATCTTTGTATGTATTTAGTTATGTCAATTGTTATCTCGGGTCACCACAAGAGGACTCTCAACGTTTCAGAGGCGAACTCACTCCGCGCGGACGAGACTCGCTTTTATCCTCCTTTGATATCCACCTTCGCTCTCAGGATATCCTCGCCTTTAGAAGTCGATACGCTTGTAACAAAATAACGAGACATGGGATAGCTGCACTATTTTTATTTAAAAGAGTAGTGTTTTTTTGTGAAAACTAGTGCTACTTGGAGTCAGTCGCATTTTTAATTGCACATTTGCATAGAATAAAGGAATGACCAGTCCTATTTCATGAATACCAGTTGAAAAGAACTGTGTTCAGAAGTCTGCAAACAAAAACTTCTTTAATAATCTCTTGAATGCATAAAAAGAGCGTCTAAAAAAACGTCGCATAACTGGACTTGAGAATAACATTGTTATTGTACTTAGAATGCTAAATTTCACTTGGCACGTGCGACTTGGCATAACCAAACTTATTAATAAAGTAAAGTTCAAGTAAAAAAAGTGTTTCATTGCACAAGTAAATAGTTTAAACAACCCGCTTAAAACCTGACAAAAAAATTCAAGACTGAAATGAACTGCACAATGAAATGACTTCAGTTTTTATTCAGCACATAAATTCATGCTCAAGTTAAAGATTAAAGTCAGGCGCTCTTTGTTTGCAACAAAGTGTTTCATTTGTCTGTCCGCAAAAAGTGGCCGGATCTTTCTATTCTGTGCGGGCATAAAAGTCGGAGAAGAAATTGTTTCATTGATAATGTTCGATAGCTACGAGCTACGGCGTAGCAAATGCTACGAACGAGTCTTACTTTGATACAGTACAATACAATAATTCTTTGTTGCGCCGAAAGTATTACAGATACAAAAAAAAACATAGAAAAAATCAGTAAGTACAATACAGGCGGCCTGATTGCCAGGGTAGCAATTTCTTCCAGGCAACCTTTGGATATTGAATATTCTGTGATATGTTTTATTGTTTTTATTCGATCTAAATACCTAGTTTAAATCTATTGTAACGAAGATTTCATGCAACTTTTTCTTGTTTTAGAGTCAACGGTATCCAAATTAATGCTACAAATTCATCTTGTGAGCTGAAAGTAAGCACTATTGTTTAGGTAAGTTACTATCAGATCAGTATACGGTGTAAACCAGAATAGCTTGTGTTACCACCAAACTTATCAATCTGCCCGTTACATATTGCACTAGAATTTGCATCGTATGTGAAACTAATTATTAAGTTTTTAAATTAGAGAATTTCTGTATAAACTACATTAAATTATTAGTTTTTCCCGTTGGGGCTAAAACAAACAAAAAATTGCTTAGCGCTACTCACTCGTGCATACGTGAACATGCAACATACAACTGGCCGTGACAAAAGCAGTTGAATCTTAGATCCACCCCAGTATCCTTAAGAGTTTGACCTTCTATTGCTAATTAAGACCCCCTGTAACAGTTTTTCATAAAAATATTCAATTTACAGAGATCGGTCTTTTACAGTTTTATTATATGTACCTACCTATAGATATTACCAATATGCCTCCATGGTAGTAGTAACGACTCCTTTTTATTATAATTTTATGTTATTACATCGTGGATTCGTTTATCTCTACAACATTTTATGCAGTTAGCCAAGTTTATAAGAAGTTCTTTGAAATATGAAGCTGTGTTCAGTTGAAGTACATTCATTTGTTATTTCAGCGTTGTATGAGTTAGATAGTTCCTTGTTCATACACTCAACTCAAAGTTCATAAAGTTGGTGTATGGCATGTAGTATAGCAAAATTATACTGTGAAAGTAAAATAATATGGTGAATAAAGACAGGGTTTGACCATGGCGACCCATTAGCACGGATACTAATATGAATCACACTACGACTTGATATGGGATATTCATACCCATATGACGTAGAGGTGTAATGAAATTAACACTTTATTTATTTAATAAATTAATAAATTTCTATACTGCATACTTTCGAAATTAATATAGAGTAGCAATTACTTTGCTCGAATATCTGTTACAATTACAATCAACACAATTTAAGTCATATTCATGTATTCAAACGGCTTAAGGACACTACCGTATTCGATTTCATAAGTGCAAGGTGAAAGCGTAATCAACTGTGATTTATTCACTGCAGTTCAAATTTCGACCCAAATATTATCCATAACCTCCATTAATTCTCTTACTGCAAGATTAATAGCATTTCTGCAAGCTCATAATGGATTTTCTTCTATAGCGATAATATTATTATCGCGTCGATGAACAACCCGATAGACTGAGGTGTCACAGTTTTAAACATGATTAGAGCATGATTTATACGGATACGGGGTGTAAGAAATAGCATACCAAAAATTGCTAGGGGTTGCTCAGTCAAGGAAACTGAACAAGTATCACCTGGAAACTCTTTCAGGAAATGAAAAGACATTTTGCTTTTCCATACAAATTGTTTGATCGATTTAGGCTCGTATTTATAATGCGATCTTAAGATTGAGAGCAATATTAAGTGTGGATTCGACAGGTAATTTTGTACTGGAATGACATTTCTGATACGAACTCAAACTCGCTGTCACTCTTGAGAGCTGATTATAAATACGGACCTTAGTCATTTGTATGGGAAAGTCAATTATTTTTTATTTCCTGAAAGAATTTCCTAGTGAAAGTGGTTCAGTTTCATTGACTGAGCAATCCCTATAAGTTTTCGGTACGCTGTCCCTTACACCCGGTATTACAATCTTATATAACAATCGCTATGGCTGCCGTCCAAAGCATGGAATCATCTGTCTTGATAGAGAATCAGGTGATCCCACCTGCTTGGTCCCAACCAAACTGTGAAAAATCTTATTCACACCCAACCCACTGATCGGGAGTATTAAGATCAGACCACTAGACCAAAATAAGTAGAGTTACTACTTGAATGCAAGTATGTTGCGATGCATTTTCCTGTTTACATAATGGAATGAGCGGATGGCGCGAGGCAGTTAATTAAAAAACAGACGCGAGGGTTCTCGAGGCGACACGTTAGACTACTGTTTTTCTTTCATTATGCCTTGGAGTGCATGACGTGCTCCTTTTAGTTAGTAATGAAGTTACTGTAGCGCGTTGCAACCTCAGATTTAGTCCTAGATACATATACATAACATGCTCCTGGTTCTAGAATGATCTGCAGGGATATCATAAGGAAAAAATACGACAAATAAACGTTTACTTGTGAACTTAGATCTTAAATTACAAATTAATTGTGCTCGAGTACTTAGTTGCAATATAAGCAAACTTAATATCGGGCCGAAGTAAACTTGCGGCACTTGCGGCAGGCTAAATTGTAAATTTTGCCACATAGTGGATTAAAGCTTTAGTATAAGTACAGTCTGTAACATTATATTTAACAAAGTGTACACTTTGTTTAATTTTGTATCTGATAAACATTATTTTTGTCACCTGAAAGGCTGTTAAAATGTTGAACAGAAAAGTAAATAGGTACAAGTAAATAAAAAGTCTCTTACAATTAAATAATTCTGGGAATTAACAGATGTAGAAAATACATAACTTTTTCCTAGTTCTCCATACTTCTAAGGATGTATTGAACAGCTCTTGACGTCGGCTGCGAGTGTGAGTGGAGACTCTTAAGAAAAGACCCTCGTCCTCAGACTCAGAACCTCTCAACTCCCACCTTAGGGTTCAATTTTCACTTACTTTCATACTTTTTGAGTAAATAATCGATAATTGATAATAGTTTTTCTGCTGGAATTCTTGGAATAGTGTGACAAATGCCGGAAATGCATAAATTTTTCTTAGGCCCGTATTTATAATTAGCTCTCAAGAGTGACAGCGAGTTCGAGTTTGTATCAGAAATGTCATTTCAGTACAAAACGATCTGTCAAATCCATACTTAATATTGCTCTCAATCTTGAGATCGCTTTATAAATACGACCCTTAGTTATCCGTAAGGACGTATTGAGCAGCTCTCGACGTCAGCTGCGAGCTGCGAGTGAGTGGAGGCTCTTGACGGACCCTCGTCCTCAGACTCAGATACTAGGGATAAATAGATACTAGGATACACTCCCACACTATAATACTAGGGTTCAACTTTCACTTACTCTCATAAGTATTGACAAACCAAAAGTAAAGACATAGAAAAGAAACTATTATATGTCGGCTGGAATAATCAACTTACTACTAGATTCCGGAAATAGTACATTGTGTTTTCTTAGTTGTCCAATACTTCTAAGCACTTATTGAACAGCTCTCGACGACGCGGCTGCGAGTGTGAGTGGAGACTCTTGACGGACCCTCGTCCTCAGACTCAGAACCCCTCCACTCCCACACTAAGGTACAACTTTTACTTACTCTCATATTTATTGGACCTGTTAGATCTGTTATATTTGGCTTTATATTTTGCACGAATTTATTACATTACTTACTATAATTTTTTGTAGTGAAGTATATTAAAATAATTTGAATGAACACTACGAGTAAAAGCATGAACTTCAAAAGAAAGTAATAAATAAAGTTCTGTAGTATAAACAATTTATTTTATTAAATAACTCACTTTAAAATACGTTTCCAATTTCTTGTCAAATTTCTTGTATGGCTTCAAAATATGTTTTAAAATTTCTTGTTTGTACATTTATAGTTCTATTTCGGGATCCAAAAACTCATGTTCCCGACATCCGGATTCTCCCCTCAAGCGTTTGTTTTGATGTGTTTTCTTTTATTCATTGATGTCAACTGCACGCACTGCCCTTCCATAAACCGGGCCCGGGACCCTCGGGTACTCTGGACGGGGCCTGAAGGGATTGTATGGTTCAGGCACACTTGGCCGCTTAGGACCAAATTCCGGGTCTGGTAGGATACTTCTTATATTACGATGACCATCAACATTCACATGTTCCTGACTCAATTTTGTGTGTCTTGGAGGTGGATGGAAACCGATGGCTATCGCGTTGCAAATTAGGGCTCCGATTATCACAAACATAAACAATAATATTTTTGCCATCATGACACGTCTTATGGAACGGTAGGAATAACACTCAAGTCTTAATGTGGGAGAATATAAAGCAAATTTTAAGGAAAATATTTTTTCCTTATTGTTGAAGTAACGTGATTCACGCACTGAGTCAGATACTGTTTAGAATGTCGAAGAGATAATTATTCTGCACAATAAATTATTAAGTTTAGTTTTAATTACATATTCCATCATAAAAAAAATAATAATGAGCGCTAATTGTTTTTAAATTTAACCTAAAAGACAGCGCTGATTTTTCTTTCCAGCACAGTTGCCATACTGCCTCTCAGCAAATGGAATGTCCTTTACATCTCGTGGTACTCTCACGTAGGGCAAATGAGGTTCTCTAGATTCACTGATGTATGGCTTGATAGGTTGAGGCACATCTGGTGGTTGAATGTTCCTTGGAATGCGGCTAACCTCTTTAGAAAAATATTTCTTGTTGTAGTTGTTGCTGAATATGGAAGGAGGAACGGAATTTTTAAAATCAGAGCCAAGTGTGTTGATACTTCGAACGTGTCTTACGTGCGTAGTTAGGTCTACTTTTATAATGCCTTCGTCGTTTTCTTTGTGCAAATCATCATGATGAACATCTCTTGCTACTCTTATGCGGGATCCTTTTGAGGTCTGCCAGTTTCTCAAAGGTCCACTTTGAACATTTCCACGGTGTAGTGCATTAATATCGGTGGCAAATACTACTATTAGTGCAAACACTATCATTAAGAACTTTGCCATCTTAGTAGACCCTATACGAGTAGCGCTTGTTTAAAGAATGAACCTTTGAGGAAATGCGCGGCGTTTTATACCATCGATAAGGAAAAAAATAAAGATACTTCCTCTGAGAGCTGAGAGTATTTAATGAGAAACCAGTTACATTATAAAAAATGCGCTCTTAAGTAACCTGTGATAATATTATGCATAATATTTATTTAGGTATATAAAATTATTAGTTGCAAAATAACAGCTTTAGATTTTTGAATAATGAATTGTAATTTTGATTCAAAATCTTATCTTTCACCTGCTTTGAATAAATTATAAATGTCTAGCGTGAAAGGCTTTATGGCCTATCTCATGAATGTCGAAGAACACGAAACGCATCGGTTCGTCGTTTTTTGACCACTGTTTCGTCTTCATTACGACTATTCAGATGCAATCAGACATTACATTGTACACAGGGATACACGTGGGAAAGGGCCCCCTTGCAGGGAGGACCACTTTGCGAAGATCATGCCAAACGGCTACTCCTAAAGAGTTGGATTCCGTTCCGATCCAAACAAGCTAAACTCACAAGAGCAAAGCACTTGCAAATATAAATGTTTTGGTTTGGTTTATAAAATATTATGGGTTTTTATTTAAGGAAACCGCGAGTAAGTAAGGAGGCTTTGTTGGCATTATTATTTATTCATATAACGTGAATCCCATTTTATCAAGTTTCCCTTAAGAAACCCAATGAGACCGTGTATTTAATTTCCTCATAGAAATATTCGTATATATCTTGCACACTACTCAGATTGTACACTAGTCTAACTTTAACTCTACGATAATAAGTTTAGTGGGGGCCGTTTAAGAAAAACTAAAAGAAAATTGAAAATGCCGAAAATAACATTATTAGCTTGTGTGACACTAGTGGTGATAATTGCCGATACAAAAGCTTTGCATCTACCTATATCAACAATATTTATCCCGGCTACTGATAATCCCCATACTACGTCTTACATCAACCGCTACAGTCGGGACGTTCAAAGTGTGATCACATCAAGAACCAACTCTGAAGAAGACCAAGATGAGAAAGAAACTCGTCGCAACGCAAGAAGTATTCTACCACTAGAACCTGATTTGAAATATCTGCAGCCTTTCCCTTCATTTAGACCTGAAAATAAACTCCTACGTGGACCTTACCCAGTTCATATCAGGTCGGTGCGAGAGGCTCGTATTCCTGTAAATGGAGAATTTACCAATAGCATCATTGAAGGAAAGACACCTGAAGTTGGTACGATACTCTCGGAATCAAAATTTCAAAAGACTTTTGAATATTAAATGTCTTACCTAGTCGTAAAATAATATTGTATTAATTTATACCAAATATCATGTCGAATTACAAATTTTTGCGTTCTTGTGTGAGTACAGTTTAAATTTATTATAAGACTTCATTATCAAAAACAATAAAGATTTAACTACCAAAAACAATAAAGGTTTTTATTTAATTTACTTTTACTGTATTGTCATAATGTCATACTGTCATTTTTCTAGCAGATCGTATTTTTTATTAAAATGATATACCATAACTTATTAGATCTTGGTGTCTGTATAGTTAATAGTTTAGATTTATAATAAAATGTTGACCTCTTAGAATTTCCATTTTGATAGAGTTGTATTAGAGCGATCCGGGCGCTGTTACGAGCGCGGTCATTCAGCGATATCGGGTCCGCTGCAGCCGCTGAATTATTCATGCCGCTAAACGACAAGACGCGGCTCCGGGATCGAACAAACACCAGCGATATTGTTGATAGCGCTGTATTTACTGAGAGCGAATAATGAGCTTGTGTGTATAGGTATGTAGGTCTGTATGTTTGACAGCTGGGTTGACCACTAACCTGGCAAAAGCCTAATCTAGGATTGGGTCTGGTTTTCCTTCTGGGTTGCGGAGATCAGATGACAGTTGCTCTTTGTAAAAACTTGTATCCTCGTTCAATCCCGTAGATAAGTATCTAGGCTGCTAGAGAGATGATGTATTTAAGTATGAGTTTCCCACGAAAATGACGTGTAAAATCAAAAATTGGTCAACTGTGCCCGCGGGATCAGAAGGGCGGTGTGAGCTAAGATGACTGTGATTTGAACCGTTTAGAACAGAAAATCGATTCGTTCTTAGACCCATTTTCATAACATAATGCAACTGATATAACTCCTAACGATTTGTTAGATCTAACCTCACCTCTTATGCAAAACGTTTTGTATGAAAACTCTACATTATACCTGTAGGTACTGCACTTAACGTTTGCTTATGAACTATAATTACCTAAAAAGCTTTCTGCATTCTACAGGCAGGACTAATTGCCGGGAAAGTCCTTTGCCTTGAATAATTGGCAATTATAAAACGTTAATGGCCAACAAACCAATCCAGAAAGAAATGTAAAAAGTAAATACTCGTTTTAAAAGGTTTTGCAACGGAACTTTTGCTTTTGAATAATGAATCGACTTAAGCGTGACGAAGCGCTAGCCGGCGTCCTAATTTACATTTCATGCATAAGTAGGAAGGAGATTCTGTTCCCATTATGACTCGTCTAATTTTTTCCATAACTACACGCCATTGTGAAATTTTGTGTAACACTCATTAGGAGTGTAAGTAGTTGGTGCGGCAGTATGGAGAGTGGTCTGCTCCGGAAGCGGTAGTAGTAACGTGAATGGGGTCGTTCGCTTCTGAAGCGGCGGGTGGAATTTTCCGTGTAGTTAGTGGTTTTCGCGTCGACAAAATACTTAGCAAGTTAAAGCTGCAAAGCAGTGCTCGCCGCGTCGACTCCATTTAAACCCGCCGCAGCTCTGAATCCACCCGATATTATGGAGGAGCTCCTGATTTAAACCGATTCCAACCGGTCCGGATCGGTTACGTGTATAACTTGAGCTTCTTACTCATTCAAATATTGTAAAGGTCTGTTTTGGAAAGAGCAATGCACTTTAGTGGATCTTCGGGAAGTACGATATACCGTACATGAGGAAAAATATACTTATATTTTTTCCTGTTCAACATTTGTTTAGAAACCAGACATTCTCAACAACATAAGGATAAAAATAGGACAGGAGTAAGTGACATACCTACTCCCCACCCTAAGCTCATAGCTTTTTAATTAGCCGTGTCGTGCAAACTACTAATTCCGTTACGTAAACCAGACAATGCATTGTTTTATAATTGTGGTCCTCCGTAATATGTTTAAATTTTTATATTAATTCCCTGCCGAGTTTTAGAAGCATTTTTGAATGCTTCTAGCGTTGGTTAGAAAAAATGCAGCAAATTAATTTCCTTTTTATTTTATTAAAGGGTTCCTAAACTATAAACATTATGTTTGTATAGTCTAGTCATAAATATATTTTTTTTTTGTTATAAAAATATAAATTATGTATAATTAACAGCAACAAGAAATAAATCTCTGTACATCATGTTTTACCGTGTTGGTCGTAATCCTCTTTTCCGTGATGAGTCACACGGCACCAGGCGCGCGGGAATCCGTGACTCAAATTAGTGTCCACGTTAATGGATCGCCGCCACAATCCACTCTTTTTACAAGCGGATCAACAAACGGAACAAACACTTTTAATTAATTGGCTTAATGTTTATATTAAAATTGTTTAACAACATGTGATAAACCTACGGAAAACTACTCAAGTATTTAAAAATAAGTGTGCAAACAAAGTACTATATTATTCTGAACTCCGGAGAGAGCGGTATAGTTTGGACTAACGTGTTATACCTACGTTAATGAATATGTTTCAACAGTATAGTATCAGTGTGTTAGGCTCGTATTTATAAAGCGATCTCAAGATAGAGAGCAATATTAAGTATGGATTTGACAGATCGCTTTGTACTGAAATGACATTTCTGATACGGACTCAAACTCGCTGTCACTCTTGAGAGCTGATTATAAATACGGGCCTTTGATCCATTAATTTCTGGTTGCCAATATGCAGAGGGGCGCAATGCGCTCTTATTAAAGTTATATTCAAGCGGCTCCACTTTGGCTTTATAGTTGCAATTTAGTCGTAGCCGACCCTTCTGAGGTGCGGTACAAGCTATCCAGTAAAATGAAAATTCTCACCTTTACGCAAGCAATCTTTTTAAAAATGTATGCAGTTTCACTGCTGTTCTCCATGTAAAAGCTAACACACTGTTATTTCGTACGGCAGCGCTACAAGGACACCACAGCAAAATTAAAAGAATAAAGATGACTCGTGGCGCAAGTGTGGCTAAAAGATGAATGGGCAGCTCGCTCAAAGCATTATTGTGTTGCGTTATAATTAAATCCGGTGCACGTTCTAATGAAAACGCTCTTTCTGCATAAAGCCCCGTGTTTGCACGTGACAAACAGACCACCTTGGGGACTACGGAATTGTTAAATAGCTCCTTCCTTCAGTGTTCACATTTTGCTTGCTTGTGTTTTATGTTCTAAAACCTAGTTTTTCTGCTACGTATTTTAACATTGTCTTAGTCAGTAGTCAGCAAAAGATATATAACAAACAACATTTAATAAACTTGTGGCATTAGACAATGATCAAGATAAAAGGTGTTTTAGATGGAGAGGCCACCGCAAGGATCCAACGAGAATATAAATTTATGAGCATTCGATCGAAACAAAATCAAACCCACAGTCATCGCAGACCGTTATTATTACTATCCATTTATTAAAAAGTTTACATATTACAAAGTATACGTCTCTTAAAAGAATAAAATAGTAGAGATATTCATGATGCTCGGTTTGTTAGTTAAATCTTTAAAACTAAATACTTGATTGCACAAACACAATTTTTAGCAATAAATTTAATTGGAAATAATTAAATTTTGTGCTACGAAATGTTTACGCTGAACTGCAATGAATGTTCGAAACGAGTTAGTAGTTTTAATAACTTGATATAACTTCAGACAATAGCAGACAGGAGAAAATGCCGCCAAAGCACATAAATTAAAATACAATACGCAATACTTTATTGCACAACGAAGCAGTAGGTACAATTAGCGGCTTATTGCTAGAACAACAATTTATACCAGAAATTCGATTTGGCTTCCACTTGTACAATAAAATAAAAAGACGGTTTTTTAATCTTTATTCTTGAAGACAAATGAAACGCTATACTGCTGACGAAGACCTTCTTTCTGATTTTTCTTTGTATTTCGGATTACCTACTCATGAATTATGTTCAGAATTAATCTACTCCGAGCAGTTCAAATTCAATGCGTTATTGTTCCGTTTGTTATTTCTTTACGCTTGAATAACTTGACGCTTTTGGATGCAATTAAGCACTTACATATTAACTTGAATAGCTTAGATTTTTTTGAAAGTATCATGTTTACACAAGGAAACTCCTTTAACCATTAGCGGAAAGCTAGAAATTCACATAAAATATTTAATTACTCCAAGCATTATGGATAGACAAGTACCTAATTGGATGTAATGCCATGTATTTAATGCCTTATCCTTATCAAACCTGCACCAACTAAATACAATAATTATTCAAAATTAGAAACTTCACATAAAGTCAACTAATTTCAACAAAAGTTTCTCCAGCAGCGTGCACTAGAGGGAGTAACTAAACTTACCTAGACTAGACTTGGCTCATGTTTAGCGCAAACTTATATGATGTAAATCGGTGGTTAGGCGAAATTTGTGTAACAAGAATAAAGTTCTACTGTGCATCCTAACCGTTCAAGCACTGGCTCTACCAAACAAAAGTGTACGCTCGCCATAGTACCACACATACTTACTATGGTGAGCTTACCACCATGGAGGACTGGTACCACTAAATATCTTGTACCCAAATTATTTAATAAATAATACCTAACATAACTAATTTTAATAACACTCATAATAATTTATGTGCTCGTATACAAACAAGTTGCATGTTTTTCTTTTTCAATGTTGACTGACACATCTCTACTTTTACTTTTCAGAAATTCTAATGCTATCAGCTATCAGCAAAAAAAAACCAAACATATCGTAGAACCCACGATCTTCTTTTCTTGAGCTTAGATGTGGGTAAGATGAAGATACATCAGAGAGGACACTTTGAAGTTGCTAAGTACGTTATTTTTGTTCGGATTAACTTCCAAGTTGCAAATAAAATGTCGACGCAGTAACTACTTAAGCGCTGTCGATAGTTTAGTTTTGTTATCAGTTCGTCCCAGTTCTGTGTCATCCCTGCTAAAGTTGGAAAGGTCAATAGGAAAGTTTTAACTTGTGCCAAGTAGGTGAGCAGCTATGCGAAGGTGCCTATTTCCTTTAGTGAATTTGTTGGAGTACAACCGTTAAGCTCTACCTATAATGAAAACGTAGAATCTAAGTAATAAAATTTGTTTATGTTTAAAATGAAATGAGATATTTTTATTTCATGATTTGCAATGTTTTCATGGAAACTTGCTATGATTTTAAGCTTTCCGAATCCAAGAAAAATTTCTGCTAAAAGAGTTTTTAAATCAAAGCTTATTCACAAAGTAAAATTCATTCAGAATGACGAATTTTTAAAGTTGACTCGTGAGTCGAGTTTCTCTGTGCAAATGTATGATTAGTTACCAACGAACACAAACTGCCTAGGTACTTATACCGGAATAACAGTTAACAATAAAAGACAATTTAAAAGTGCCTGTGCAATAGAAAGAGAGTGTTTGTGTTTAGCATTTTGTCCGTATTTTTTCTGAAACGGGCCCATGTTTGTCATGCATTACGTATCTACCTTTATAGGAGTGCAAAATATTTTTTTTTATATTTGACCTTGGTTTTTTTAAATCGTTATTTTATTATTATCAGGCAAAAGTTACTTATGTGTGCTTTGAGTTGATGGAGAGCATGATACGTCCATATTGGCATCAAGCATAATGCAATCGGCCTCGGTCCCGACTGATATACCCGGCTAGGTAAGTACCCATCCCTATACCCAGCTAGTTACCCGGTTCCGATTGATTGCACAGCGCACGTCGAGTCGAGTCCATTTCTGTCCGATGGCAGACGGTGTTTTTAATTGGCGCTGAGTGTACGTGTGCCTCACAAAATGCACGGTACCGCCAATTAGGGACCGATTCCGCCTCGAGCCGACTGCAACTATTGGAACATGTAATTTTCGATCGGACTCAAAGGGATTTAGTTGGGAAAACTGCAGACGAAATTTTTTGTTTTATTATATACCTAGGGATTTGTAATTTTGTATGGGTTCTTATTTATTAGCCCTACTCCTTTACTCGTTTTACCTTCGTCCCGAGAGAACTATTCGGGGTGTAAAGGACAACGTACCAGAAATGGAGAGGGGTTGCACATTCAACGAAACTGAACCACTTTCACTAGAAAATTCTTTCAGAAAATGAAAAAAATAACTTTCCCAAAAATAACTTTTACAGAATGATAACCTCGATCAGTATGGAAAAGCATTTTTTTTTTGCATTTCCTGAAAGAATTTCCTAGTGAAAGTTGTTCAGATTCGTTGACTGAGCAACCCCTATCAGTTTCTGTTACGCTGTCCCTTACACCCGGTATTTACCTACTCCAAGGTATAAAGAAAGATACGGTCTGACCACGGAAAGTATACCGTGTGTGTATGTGTGTGTGTATGCGAAAGTGTCAAAATTTTGCAGTGAAGTGTAACTAACTAGTAGGTAACTTGTCTCTTGTGTAAGTCGTAAGACACCGTTAATTAAACATCTCGCTAGTGCTCATTCCATTTACATAATGTAAACAGGAAAATGCATCGCAACCTACTTGCATTCACCAGTAATGAGCTTTTCACACCCTTAAGGGTTTCTATCTAAGGTTAAAGATCAGACGACGCAAGTGCTGGATGAGGATGGTATTTTAGTCGTAATTGTAATAGTGTACAGAGCTTCCTTTATGTAGTGTTTATGTTCTTCAAACCTTGAATGTAATGATTGTTTAAAAAAAAGCTCCCGTAGTGGAGAGCAAAATTTATGTTAAATAAAAAACAATAAAAATGTTTATTACACTATTAACCACGTCATGTGTAAAGCTGTGTTTGTGGTAATCCTCTTAGCGGTAATGAATATGTCGTCAGTTGTAATTCCCCGTGATTCAAATTAGTGTCCGCGCTAATGGATCGCCGCGGCCAAACCCTTTTGTACAACAAACAAAACAAACAGCTTTACAGTTCGCGCCTTAACAGTAAAATAACAAGCCTATAACTCAATACAAGGTATCATAGTGGTGTACCAGAAACTGATAGAGGTATATGAGTCAACGAAACTGAACAACTTTCACCAGAAAATTCTTTCAGGAAATAAAAAAAAATGGCTTTTCCATACAAATTGTTTGAGCAGCCTCTATCAGTTTCCGGTACGCGGTCTCTTATACATACATTACATATCGGTTTTTTATACTACCGTTACCTTTATTAATAGTGAAATTAAATGTATTAAAGTTAAGAATAAGTTAATGAAACCATAAGTTTTAGCGTTTTGAAAACGTATTAGGTAGTTCTTAAAAAAATATGTAAACGTTGGTAAAAAATAAATAAACAAATAAATAATCTTATTATTTTAGACTATAATTGCTTCCACGTTAAACTGTTCCAGAAAGAGATCTTTTCCTGATACCCACTTTAATCCTGTAGAATAATTCCCTGCGGACAGAACACAAGGGGAACCGCAAAGTAGCTGCCAATAGCCACTTTGTTACTGCCGCATGCAAAATGGAGAGTGCTGTCGGGCTCTATCGTAAATCCTGTTTTATTTCTCTTAGCTGCAGGCTGGCCTCGACTCCTGCAATTTTGCATTTATACGTAACCTCTTTGAGCTCCTACACACGACCGACAAGAGTCGAGGTGGCGTCGAGGCGCCGGCGGCTAAGAGAAATAAAACAGGATTTACGATAGAGCCCGACAGCACTCTCCATTTTGCATGCGGCAGTAACAAAGTGGCTATTGGCAGCTACTTTGCGGTTCCCCTTGTGTTCTGTCCGCAGGGAATTATTCTACAGGATTAAAGTGGGTATCAGGAAAAGATCTCTTTCTGGAACAGTTTAACGTGGAAGCAATTATAGTCTAAAATAATAAGATTATTTATTTGTTTATTTATTTTTTACCAACGTTTACATATTTTTTTAAGAACTACCTAATACGTTTTCAAAACGCTAAAACTTATGGTTTCATTAACTTATTCTTAACTTTAATACATTTAATTTCACTATTAATAAAGGTAACGGTAGTATAAAAAACCGATATGTAATGTATGTATAAGAGACCGCGTACCGGAAACTGATAGAGGCTGCTCAAACAATTTGTATGGAAAAGCCATTTTTTTTTATTTCCTGAAAGAATTTTCTGGTGAAAGTTGTTCAGTTTCGTTGACTCATATACCTCTATCAGTTTCTGGTACACCACTATGATACCTTGTATTGAGTTATAGGCTTGTTATTTTACTGTTAAGGCGCGAACTGTAAAGCTGTTTGTTTTGTTTGTTGTACAAAAGGGTTTGGCCGCGGCGATCCATTAGCGCGGACACTAATTTGAATCACGGGGAATTACAACTGACGACATATTCATTACCGCTAAGAGGATTACCACAAACACAGCTTTACACATGACGTGGTTAATAGTGTAATAAACATTTTTATTGTTTTTTATTTAACATAAATTTTGCTCTCCACTACGGGAGCTTTTTTTTTAAACAATCATTACATTCAAGGTTTGAAGAACATAAACACTACATAAAGGAAGCTCTGTACACTATTACAATTACGACTAAAATACCATCCTCATCCAGCACTTGCGTCGTCTGATCTTTAACCTTAGATAGAAACCCTTAAGGGTGTGAAAAGCTCATTACTGGTGAATGCAAGTAGGTTGCGATGCATTTTCCTGTTTACATTATGTAAATGGAATGAGCACTAGCGAGATGTTTAATTAACGGTGTCTTACGACTTACACAAGAGACAAGTTACCTACTAGTTAGTTACACTTCACTGCAAAATTTTGACACTTTCGCATACACACACACATACACACACGGTATACTTTCCGTGGTCAGACCGTATCTTTCTTTATACCTTGGAGTAGGTAAATACCGGGTGTAAGGGACAGCGTAACAGAAACTGATAGGGGTTGCTCAGTCAACGAATCTGAACAACTTTCACTAGGAAATTCTTTCAGGAAATGCAAAAAAAAAATGCTTTTCCATACTGATCGAGGTTATCATTCTGTAAAAGTTATTTTTGGGAAAGTTATTTTTTTCATTTTCTGAAAGAATTTTCTAGTGAAAGTGGTTCAGTTTCGTTGAATGTGCAACCCCTCTCCATTTCTGGTACGTTGTCCTTTACACCCCGAATAGTTCTCTCGGGACGAAGGTAAAACGAGTAAAGGAGTAGGGCTAATAAATAAGAACCCATACAAAATTACAAATCCCTAGGTATATAATAAAACAAAAAATTTCGTCTGCAGTTTTCCCAACTAAATCCCTTTGAGTCCGATCGAAAATTACATGTTCCAATAGTTGCAGTCGGCTCGAGGCGGAATCGGTCCCTAATTGGCGGTACCGTGCATTTTGTGAGGCACACGTACACTCAGCGCCAATTAAAAACACCGTCTGCCATCGGACAGAAATGGACTCGACTCGACGTGCGCTGTGCAATCAATCGGAACCGGGTAACTAGCTGGGTATAGGGATGGGTACTTACCTAGCCGGGTATATCAGTCGGGACCGAGGCCGATTGCATTATGCTTGATGCCAATATGGACGTATCATGCTCTCCATCAACTCAAAGCACACATAAGTAACTTTTGCCTGATAATAATAAAATAACGATTTAAAAAAACCAAGGTCAAATATAAAAAAAAATATTTTGCACTCCTATAAAGGTAGATACGTAATGCATGACAAACATGGGCCCGTTTCAGAAAAAATACGGACAAAATGCTAAACACAAACACTCTCTTTCTATTGCACAGGCACTTTTAAATTGTCTTTTATTGTTA
>JARACY010002829.1:0-38835 GCA_029255725.1 Scrobipalpa atriplicella
CTTTGCAGTATACCACAGGAAAACTGATATGGCTAGGATAAATAAAACATACAGATGCCGTTAAAAGGACTATAAAGTTAACCCATCTCAACCCCTTTTGCTCTGCTGAATGCCAGTCACGTCAGTCAATATCTCGAGACGTTACATTTTTTTTATTATTCAAAGATAAAAATTGGAAAATGTATCGTGATAAGACTGAAGTGGAAAGCTACAGGATGTCGTTATTATTGTAATTGGACATAAATATAGATACACAAATCCACGCCTAAGAAAATATTTGTAGCGTAATAAGTTTTGAGGTGAAGTATGCAAAAAAGACAGTGGGTTGTATGTATGTTGAAGTATGAGATGATAATAATTAGGTATATTTATTATTATTAAGATCTTTTATAAAAACATCATAGTCAGTCAAAAAATCTAAGTTCTAAATAAATTTGACAGTGTCATTTTACTTTCATCAAAAATTAAAATAGTTTTTGCAAATCTACTAGTTACCAGAATATTAAATGTTATAAAACCAAGTATTAACCTCTTCAAATCTTTAAAATAGAAACATACTTTTCAAACAACCTGTATCACAATATATGCTTTTATCATAAGTCGCGCACATTAGGGAAATGTAACCCCTAACAGGGGAGGGGGTGGAATATGCGAGGGCGTTGACCCTGATGGGACAACTGCTTCCAAGAATTTTGTTTTGACATCGCTTAGCTTAAATAAAAAAACGGCCAAGTGCGAGTCGGACTCGCGCACAAAAGGCCCGTACCATTATACCTACAACAACGGCAAAAAAATCACGGTTGTTGCATGGGAGCCCCCCTTACAAATTTATATTATTCTGTTTTTAGTATTTGTTATTATATCGGCAACAGAAATTATCATTACCTGCGAAAATTTCTGACGGACAGACGTACGGACGGACGGACAGCGAAGTCACAGTAATAGGATCCCTTTTTACCCTTTTTATACTGAACCCTAAAAAAAGGAACGTATATTGTTAACTGACAGGCCATAATACGTACTACGTGCGTTTTGAAAATAAAAAGCTTGCCTAAAGGCGTTTTCGGATAAAAATAGATACTTACACGTGTGAAATTTTGTTTTACCTGCTTCGATTTTACATAAAAATAACATGACATTTAAGAGAATTTCTTTTGAACCTTTTGATAAACAACATAAACCTTATGTTGTATTTTTATGAGGGAAAAGAAGGTTGATTCTTTTATTCAAACCTAATCCTTTATTTGATCGCTTTGTTGCAAATTATTTTGATAAAAATGTGGGTATTTCTTCCCGACATACAAAATAACAAACACTTAAATGTCAGATTTGTGGGCAGACTATATAATATTATGTAAAATGACAATACATTTTTACAGGAATCGTAGGAAAGTTTTCATATTAAAAAAAAAAAGTTTTTGTAAAAAAGTAAGAAAAAGCTTGAAGTTAAAAAAAAATTAAAATTATTTTCCATGATAAAATTATGTATGAATTTATTACTTTTTAACTTATTTCGTACCTTGTTACGGGAAGGGAAGATACGTTGAAAAAGTTACGAATATAAAATAAATAAAGCGAAGTGCACACGTGAGAACCGATCGGGTGTTTCTGCATGGAGGTGCGAACCGAACGGAGGCGTTGGGTGTCAACTTTAATTGGCGCTGTATTTCAAGCCAAGCCAGAGTTCGTGCCAGTGTGCATCCGGCTTTAGGTGGGGCTTCATTGCGTGCGAGAGCAATATGCGAAATCAATTTAAGTAGGTATTAGACATGTGCGCCGATCTTGATTTGGTCGGCGGCGGCGGCGTAATCGGCGGTGTTTTCCTTCACCGTAAAAGCGCCGAATAAACGTACATATGAAATTCGAAAACCGAAAAACACAATTGGTATGTGGTGGGATTCGAACCACGACCTCCTGCACAGAAGGCCGCCAGAAGGCAAATCCACTACACCATCCGGGCTTAGTTTAACAAATATTAAATCTAATTTAAATATGATAAAAAGTTCTAAATTATATTACAAATAAAATATTTACTTACTTTTTCTCAAATCTTTGGAGCGAATTCTTCTGATTGATTTTTCTTATGGCTTTAGTTGACTTTTTTGGTCTAACCTTGAGTCGCTTGTTACCCATAATGAGCAACAAGCATGTTATACAATAGGTTTACCCAAAACTTAAAAATTGGTCACAGAAATTTTGCGAGAAAAACTGTCACAGGTCCGTCGTCCGTAAGCGCCAGGGCGCGACTGATTGGGCTAGCCCGCTAGCCGACCGAGCCACCGCGCTCGCGATTTTGGTACATATTGGAACATGGTAAATATGGACTTCATTCATATAATCGAGTAAAATTCAGCGAATGCACCTAGATATATTCTTGGACTTTTAGTCAGTGTAAAAATAAACTGTAATTTCGTAATAGTTTGGACATGGTACAAAAAAATGTATTCAAAGCATAGGTGTCTTTAGGTTTTTTTTCTATCGAGTTAAGTTCATGATATCATGTAACTGAAAGCGATTGCACCTGTGCTAGATCCTTAACTAACACATATTTTTTTTAGAATTTAGATCACAATATTTTTACGCCTCCTATCGTTTTCCAATCATTTTTAATACTCATTAGGTCGTTTTTGCTCTGCCTACCCCATTAGGATAAAGGCGTGATTTTATGTATGTATGACATGAATTAATGATTAATTAAAATTTACAATGTATTTTTTGTATGTAAATACAAATTATTTGCAAACACAACTCGTGTCTTCTAAAACGTAGAGCTAACTTTACTTTAAGTACCTACACATATCAACTTCTGTTAATCGCTTACACAAACACCCGACCCTGAAGCGAATTTTAGCGTGCGATATCAAGGGTTCTATTGTTCGATTTGGAGTTACATAGTAGGTGCGTCTAATTGGATGGATTGGTGGGGGCGCACTGCTAGCGTGCTGAAAGGGTGCCCGCTATTTCCATATGTATCGTATCGCCCTAGCTTCCTTATTTCCTTTTCGCTTTGTTTCACCTGCATTCGTTGAATGACGTTGGCTGGGTATCTTTTGCTGGCACGCAATACTGTTTTGTTTGTTGAAAAAAAGTTTGTTTGGAATTCAAAATTGGTAAGTAGGTACATGCTGATAAACGGCAAACGGGATAAGGCTAGGCCAAGAGAGAGGTACATGCTGTCTTTCAAAATGTATTCGGTATAATTTTCGTTTTAGTTTCTTTTATTCAGTCGCTTGAGAAAAATATTGTGAGTATTTTTACGAAAATTTCACGTCCCGTTTTCGAATATAAATTCTGTGTAATTAAAGGTTTCAGACCGACAGCAATAAAAATAAACCACGGAAACCGATAAACGTGCGAATTTCTCGAAACTTCGTTACCTTTACTCGGTTTAAAACAAATATTAATACCAAAAGTATATTTATTTTTACTCGTTTACTCAACAGTTCATCGGTTCACGATCACGAGAACTGACTTTAAAATTACCCACAGCGGCGGCGAAACAAGAACGTAATATAAACTTAAACTGACAGGTCAATCAGTATAATGCTTGAAAAACGCGTCCGAAAAATCATGGATCCGATAAAGTTTAAAACCTCCTTATTAGCTTAAAACTTTGCCTTTTTTACACAACACTACATCCAATTCTGAATTCTATTTACTGGGTATAAAGCAGACTATCGTAAGTGGATGGAGAGAGATCGGTTTGGCTTAAGCTCAGGTTCGGGTAAGGTTGCATTCTGATGGTGAGAATATTGATTCAACTTATCAATATTGGCTCAACGTCGCGTATTTCGAAATATTTATGAAGGTTAATGTAGTTAGTGAAAGTAAGGAAAATTATAAAGACTTTGTACCAGCCACTATTGTATAAATGCTATATGGTAACAATAATATTCTGTCACCTAAGACTACCTCCTAATTTTAATATAAATATTCCCAAGAAATATTACTCATCAAATTAATGGAATTATGTATCTTAAAAATATGGTATAATAATTTAACGTGGAAGGACCATGTTCAACATAATGTTATGTTTCATGTCATGAGTCATAGTTGTGAAATTTTGCAGTTTAGTGCTGCTAATAATAGTAATTTAATAACATAAAATATACCCTATATAGATTATAGGTACGGTGATAGAAAATATACATACCTACTTGGAATAGAGACATATTAGTACAGATGGAAAACGGTACAACGCATCCCTGGTGTTGTACTTCTTCAAATATTTTTTTTTATAAAATGTACCCTAGGTTCTTCTTTTATTGAAATTGCATTTTCAGTAATGCGTTTGACCTTAGAACTTTTCAGGTGACCGTATAACTTGTCCGAAGTAACCTAAGGGTCAGTTCAATCAATCAAAACATTTCTAGATTTTTATTAAGTTACAAAGCTTTTTAGACCTCATTCATCATAATAAAATAGAAATAGTTTTGACAACATTAAATTGACCCTAATTTTGAGCAGAAGCTTGCGTGCATTTACATTATTCAGTATTTTTTTTCTATTTTTGATATAATCGTCTGGTCTGTAGTGATTACGGGCTATCAAACTTAAATTGTCGACTGACAATGGAACGGGCTTTAAGTGAAATGAATTTTTGATATAAAACTGTCTATTGTCGTGTCGACACCAAACAGGTAGATATTGTTTTGTAAATCGAATTTCTTTATTGATGTTGTGTCACCGCCCGTGGAGTTATTTCCGCTTGTTTATGTGAATTTTTATCATTGAGCAATTTCTGTCTTTCTGGGTTAACTGTCGTTTCTAGTTTATAGTTTTGTATAAAACATAAAAAGTTTGTTGCAGTAAACATTTTTATGTTTTGTTTATTTGAATTTATTTATTCAGCAAACTTTTAAAAAAATAAAATAGAAATAATTATTAAAATTACAATTTTATTTTTCAAACCTACTAGCTTGTTTACAGGTTTTTGGCAGATCGCTTTATCTACGTAGGTTAACTTTCAAAGCGTAGCGAAAAATAATATTATTTGTCTGATTTTGTATGTATATTGTGAAACACCGAGTCTACGGAAATATCGAAACTATGCGACGAAATTTCTCAGACTCCACGCAGCCATGGTCCATAGCTCATAGCCCATTTAAAATAATTTTATTGCTAAACCTGTAGATAGTGCCAATAAATCGCTTGAGTGTCGAATGCGCATGACCACCCGTAAATTTTGTGTTTCCCCGTATCTGCGGGCCGCAAGTCGACCGCGGGCGAAGCGTGCGCCATAGATTAATTCTTATTCAGAAATTATCGAAAGAAATTTTCGTTTCGTTTTTAACTCGACAGCGGTTGGGGGTAGCACATGAACTACCTACTTACACGACACACTCACACACTACAGTAAAATAAGAGTTGCAACCGAGCATACAGACCGACTCATATCATACGTCGACTCTTCTGCGCATCAGCAAATCGTGTTGGCTCATCGGATGAGATCTTAGGTGAATTTGTTTCAGGTGCCTATAACTTTTCTAGCTCCCAACGCTCTTCAAACCGGAACATTTTGGAAGAAAAGTTTAATCATGTTGTTAGTTCCTTATTCAAATCAATTAATTATGAAACTTTCAATAAGACGAAACTAAAACTCTTGTATAGTAATTTATATAGATTGTTCTTGAAGAATTGATAGGTGTCTCAATAGTGTAGGTAAAACTTCTTCTCTTGAAATTCTGGCAAGTGACTATTCCAATAAATGCTTGGCTGGGTCCCTAATCATCACATAAAGTGTTCTGTCATTATTTAAACATGTTTAAAATAAAAATGCAAAAAATAGTTCTACAAAAGTGGTTCGGTAGTTGATGGAAGACCCTCACAAGCGTGCAAACGTTGCACGCCGCTGCATTTAACCCAACGTTAAGTCGCCGTCAATTTATTGACGAGTCCGCTTTAAATATCAACCAGTGTGCTCCGACAGTGGTGTGAAGTACTGACGCTGAAATTATACAATAATACAGATTTACAGTCATGCTAGGTATCGCTTCGCTTATGAGGTAGGTAGAGCGTCAACGACTTGACGGGGGGTGCTATTTTATAGGGTTTAATTTACAATTTAAAAGATGTACAAAGAGCCAGTAACAAGACCATGCTGTGGAAAATCACCTGCGTTAGAAATTGATACGCTTGACTTTTGTCACGTGCCAAAAAAAAATCAACTTTGGGGGGTTCCGATTTTAGCCACCTGCCTGCGGTCTAGTCTGGTCGCTTTGCCATTTAGACGGTCGATTTTATTTCAGCCTAGACTTTAGGCTAAAATCGACTCGGATGTACTTAATTGTTTACAGACAGGTTGCCACCTCGTCGTCTACATTTTTAGTTTAGTTAAAAGCACTCGGTCAATTCTGATTGTAAATTTGATTTCATTTTTAAAATATCTCTAAAAAAAAATAGAAAAAAAATACTGAATAATGTAAATGCACGCAAGCTTCTGCTCAAAATTAGGGTCAATTTAATGTTGTCAAAACTATTTCTATTTTATTATGATGAATGAGGTCTAAAAAGCTTTGTAACTTAATAAAAATCTAGAAATGTTTTGATTGATTGAACTGACCCTTAGGTTACTTCGGACAAGTTATACGGTCACCTGAAAAGTTCTAAGGTCAAACGCATTACTGAAAATGCAATTTCAATAAAAGAAGAACCTAGGGTACATTTTATAAAAAAAATATTTGAAGAAGTACAACACCAGGGGATGCGTTGTACCGTTTTCCATCTGTACTAATATGTCTCTATTCCAAGTAGGTATGTATATTTTCTATCACCGTACCTATAATCTATATAGGGTATATTTTATGTTATTAAATTACTATTATTAGCAGCACTAAACTGCAAAATTTCACAACTATGACTCATGACATGAAACATAACATTATGTTGAACATGGTCCTTCCACGTTAAATTATTATACCATATTTTTAAGATACATAATTCCATTAATTTGATGAGTAATATTTCTTGGGAATATTTATATTAAAATTAGGAGGTAGTCTTAGGTGACAGAATATTATTGTTACCATATAGCATTTATACAATAGTGGCTGGTACAAAGTCTTTATAATTTTCCTTACTTTCACTAACTACATTAACCTTCATAAATATTTCGAAATACGCGACGTTGAGCCAATATTGATAAGTTGAATCAATATTCTCACCATCAGAATGCAACCTTACCCGAACCTGAGCTTAAGCCAAACCGATCTCTCTCCATCCACTTACGATAGTCTGCTTTATACCCAGTAAATAGAATTCAGAATTGGATGTAGTGTTGTGTAAAAAAGGCAAAGTTTTAAGCTAATAAGGAGGTTTTAAACTTTATCGGATCCATGATTTTTCGGACGCGTTTTTCAAGCATTATACTGATTGACCTGTCAGTTTAAGTTTATATTACGTTCTTGTTTCGCCGCCGCTGTGGGTAATTTTAAAGTCAGTTCTCGTGATCGTGAACCGATGAACTGTTGAGTAAACGAGTAAAAATAAATATACTTTTGGTATTAATATTTGTTTTAAACCGAGTAAAGGTAACGAAGTTTCGAGAAATTCGCACGTTTATCGGTTTCCGTGGTTTATTTTTATTGCTGTCGGTCTGAAACCTTTAATTACACAGAATTTATATTCGAAAACGGGACGTGAAATTTTCGTAAAAATACTCACAATATTTTTCTCAAGCGACTGAATAAAAGAAACTAAAACGAAAATTATACCGAATACATTTTGAAAGACAGCATGTACCTCTCTCTTGGCCTAGCCTTATCCCGTTTGCCGTTTATCAGCATGTACCTACTTACCAATTTTGAATTCCAAACAAACTTTTTTTCAACAAACAAAACAGTATTGCGTGCCAGCAAAAGATACCCAGCCAACGTCATTCAACGAATGCAGGTGAAACAAAGCGAAAAGGAAATAAGGAAGCTAGGGCGATACGATACATATGGAAATAGCGGGCACCCTTTCAGCACGCTAGCAGTGCGCCCCCACCAATCCATCCAATTAGACGCACCTACTATGTAACTCCAAATCGAACAATAGAACCCTTGATATCGCACGCTAAAATTCGCTTCAGGGTCGGGTGTTTGTGTAAGCGATTAACAGAAGTTGATATGTGTAGGTACTTAAAGTAAAGTTAGCTCTACGTTTTAGAAGACACGAGTTGTGTTTGCAAATAATTTGTATTTACATACAAAAAATACATTGTAAATTTTAATTAATCATTAATTCATGTCATACATACATAAAATCACGCCTTTATCCTAATGGGGTAGGCAGAGCAAAAACGACCTAATGAGTATTAAAAATGATTGGAAAACGATAGGAGGCGTAAAAATATTGTGATCTAAATTCTAAAAAAAATATGTGTTAGTTAAGGATCTAGCACAGGTGCAATCGCTTTCAGTTACATGATATCATGAACTTAACTCGATAGAAAAAAAACCTAAAGACACCTATGCTTTGAATACATTTTTTTGTACCATGTCCAAACTATTACGAAATTACAGTTTATTTTTACACTGACTAAAAGTCCAAGAATATATCTAGGTGCATTCGCTGAATTTTACTCGATTATATGAATGAAGTCCATATTTACCATGTTCCAATATGTACCAAAATCGCGAGCGCGGTGGCTCGGTCGGCTAGCGGGCTAGCCCAATCAGTCGCGCCCTGGCGCTTACGGACGACGGACCTGTGACAGTTTTTCTCGCAAAATTTCTGTGACCAATTTTTAAGTTTTGGGTAAACCTATTGTATAACATGCTTGTTGCTCATTATGGGTAACAAGCGACTCAAGGTTAGACCAAAAAAGTCAACTAAAGCCATAAGAAAAATCAATCAGAAGAATTCGCTCCAAAGATTTGAGAAAAAGTAAGTAAATATTTTATTTGTAATATAATTTAGAACTTTTTATCATATTTAAATTAGATTTAATATTTGTTAAACTAAGCCCGGATGGTGTAGTGGATTGCCTTCTGGCGGCCTTCTGTGCAGGAGGTCGTGGTTCGAATCCCACCACATACCAATTGTGTTTTTCGGTTTTCGAATTTCATATGTACGTTTATTCGGCGCTTTTACGGTGAAGGAAAACACCGCCGATTACGCCGCCGCCGCCGACCAAATCAAGATCGGCGCACATGTCTAATACCTACTTAAATTGATTTCGCATATTGCTCTCGCACGCAATGAAGCCCCACCTAAAGCCGGATGCACACTGGCACGAACTCTGGCTTGGCTTGAAATACAGCGCCAATTAAAGTTGACACCCAACGCCTCCGTTCGGTTCGCACCTCCATGCAGAAACACCCGATCGGTTCTCACGTGTGCACTTCGCTTTATTTTATTTTATATTCGTAACTTTTTCAACGTATCTTCCCTTCCCGTAACAAGGTACGAAATAAGTTAAAAAGTAATAAATTCATACATAATTTTATCATGGAAAATAATTTTAATTTTTTTTTAACTTCAAGCTTTTTCTTACTTTTTTACAAAAACTTTTTTTTTTTAATATGAAAACTTTCCTACGATTCCTGTAAAAATGTATTGTCATTTTACATAATATTATATAGTCTGCCCACAAATCTGACATTTAAGTGTTTGTTATTTTGTATGTCGGGAAGAAATACCCACATTTTTATCAAAATAATTTGCAACAAAGCGATCAAATAAAGGATTAGGTTTGAATAAAAGAATCAACCTTCTTTTCCCTCATAAAAATACAACATAAGGTTTATGTTGTTTATCAAAAGGTTCAAAAGAAATTCTCTTAAATGTCATGTTATTTTTATGTAAAATCGAAGCAGGTAAAACAAAATTTCACACGTGTAAGTATCTATTTTTATCCGAAAACGCCTTTAGGCAAGCTTTTTATTTTCAAAACGCACGTAGTACGTATTATGGCCTGTCAGTTAACAATATACGTTCCTTTTTTTAGGGTTCAGTATAAAAAGGGTAAAAAGGGATCCTATTACTGTGACTTCGCTGTCCGTCCGTCCGTACGTCTGTCCGTCAGAAATTTTCGCAGGTAATGATAATTTCTGTTGCCGATATAATAACAAATACTAAAAACAGAATAATATAAATTTGTAAGGGGGGCTCCCATGCAACAACCGTGATTTTTTTGCCGTTGTTGTAGGTATAATGGTACGGGCCTTTTGTGCGCGAGTCCGACTCGCACTTGGCCGTTTTTTTATTTAAGCTAAGCGATGTCAAAACAAAATTCTTGGAAGCAGTTGTCCCATCAGGGTCAACGCCCTCGCATATTCCACCCCCTCCCCTGTTAGGGGTTACATTTCCCTAATGTGCGCGACTTATGATAAAAGCATATATTGTGATACAGGTTGTTTGAAAAGTATGTTTCTATTTTAAAGATTTGAAGAGGTTAATACTTGGTTTTATAACATTTAATATTCTGGTAACTAGTAGATTTGCAAAAACTATTTTAATTTTTGATGAAAGTAAAATGACACTGTCAAATTTATTTAGAACTTAGATTTTTTGACTGACTATGATGTTTTTATAAAAGATCTTAATAATAATAAATATACCTAATTATTATCATCTCATACTTCAACATACATACAACCCACTGTCTTTTTTGCATACTTCACCTCAAAACTTATTACGCTACAAATATTTTCTTAGGCGTGGATTTGTGTATCTATATTTATGTCCAATTACAATAATAACGACATCCTGTAGCTTTCCACTTCAGTCTTATCACGATACATTTTCCAATTTTTATCTTTGAATAATAAAAAAAATGTAACGTCTCGAGATATTGACTGACGTGACTGGCATTCAGCAGAGCAAAAGGGGTTGAGATGGGTTAACTTTATAGTCCTTTTAACGGCATCTGTATGTTTTATTTATCCTAGCCATATCAGTTTTCCTGTGGTATACTGCAAAGGACATATTCTGGTCACTTGTTTATTTCTTACATGATATTATTTGCCGGCCACGACCATGTCCTCGTCTTTGTCATACTCATTACATACACAGGCTGATTTAAGACCATACTCCTGGTGAAGTCCAGCGCCAAAATTAGCAGTGTTATGGTCGGTGGTTAGTGGTGGGAATCTAGTGTTTTTCAGGTTTCTGGGTGAGCTTATTCGAAAACTCTGTCTTGATCTGGTCACCGACTGACCTAGAGTCAAGTCAAGTCATACCGAAGTATCGCAAAAAGAATCCGTATCAATAGACTATTATTTTTCCTAATCGGATCTGCACATCACATTTTCATAAGTTTCCTATTCGTCACAGAATACCCCACCTTACTCCAGTGAAGATTCGGTTTTAAAACATCCTTATGGTTTTTGTCGAATAACAATTTTATTGCTCCTCTAGATATGACGATACGACCACATAAATTATGGGGTAGGTTTTGTAGGGCATTTACTGATATAAAACTCTTGTTCTATTTTCAAGTAATGGGAGAAGACATAAATGTACTGAGTACATATTTTGTATTGAAGAATTTGATGTGATCGTGAATTTTGTAACCGAGTTTTAGATTTCAGTTGTAACATTGTATCCACAGATATTGTAGCCAATATGTAACTCAGAAGTCTATCATGAAGAGTAACTCTATATGCGTTTTATCATTTTATTATTGTCATAATGTTTTACATTACGACGCCCATGAATTGCATTGATCTGTTTACAGTGGCTTTAGAATATCGATGCCATATTACCTATATTTTGTGTTATGTAAGATTGAACTTATTTCATCTGTTATGAATGTTATGATCGGTAATGATAATTTCAGTAGAAATACCTTCTTTATTGAAATTGAAGAATTTTCAGAGAAATTGTGTGTGCCCCCATAATTTTCTGGTCCAATTCTTTCTCATCCAATATTTTAATATTATTTTAGTTTCATGGTCTGCAAAAGCCCAAAAATTTCTTTGGTTAATGCAAAATCTCGCTGTTTAAAAAACTTATTACTGCAAATCCGCCTGTTAAACGTGATAAGTATGGCAAATGTTCCTCTATTAGGAAAGGCAAAGGTCCTGCTGCAGTACCTAATAGTGAATTATAATGACAGACATGATGTGACATCTTGCAAGATAGTGATATGAATATGACATCACATCATGTATGATCATAGGAGGTCAAATTCTTCCAAATCACAAAAAATAGTTTTATTCATTTCTAAATTGATTTTCTTTTAATACGACTAATGATTGTTTTGCCTCTCGCGACGGCTTCATTATTTCCAGAATACCGTAATGGATATTAAAAAACATTCAGAAGAAGGCTAAATCATACTAATCTGTAACATAATGCCTGCCTAGGAGGCAATTGAAACCGCGATTTTATCAGCGATATAAATTGTGGAGGCCTGTACTGATGGGGTTGTTCCACTGCGCTCCATAAACGAGTTCTTACAAAAATACAACCTCAGTCATTGAACAATACAATACAATATGTTAACAAAATATTAGGTACCAATTATACAAGCTATTTTAATTCTTTGACTACTGCTCGATACAAAAGTGCCTTTTTTATGTGATGTAATATTTGTGATTACTGATTATGATTGCTTAGGACCCTCCTGTTAGGTCTAAAGTTTTAGCCTATGATACTGTCTCATCGCTAGAAAAATTCCTCCTATTCTAGCCAAATAAAAAAAAGAAGTGAAACGAGTACAAATTTTGTTAACTACACCAATCTGCCAACGAAATAAAAAAATATACGTGATAATATTATTCAAGATAAGTGAAAGAATATTTTTCGAACACTGTGGAACTGTCCCTTAACTTCTGATGGGGAGCCAACTTGATATTAAAATAATTATGGCTATGTCCAGGGTAGCCAAGATTTATAGATAATCAGTTCACGTAGTTCCTTGCATACTTAATGAAGAGCCTGGTAGGAAAGCGGTTGATAAGTATGACTTGGTTGTCGATAATGATGATTACTATTACATAGAAGTAATGTTTTTAAGAGCCATTACATAAATGCAAAAATGAAGCAATCCTTATAAATAAACTACATTTTAGGATTCCGAATGAACACCATCTTTCCTCTACCTGCCTGTTACTATTTGCTGTTAGTTAATTTAGCTTTGCAATGATGACAGTTCCCACAAGTTATTGAGTTAAGAAAATGAACAAATCTCTTCTCTTTATAATAATTAGTACTAACAGATAGAACGAACATCCTAACATGGCACAGGAATCGCTAATTAAAAGCACTCGAGTCGAATCCAGAGATGTGACAAGATACAATCCTCGGTGTACGTGACGCGGTTATCAGGGCCCGCTTTAATTGAACACGGACGGCCACTTGACCGCCATTGGGTGTGGCTAGGAAACAAGCGGGAAGAAAAAGTTTTTTTTTTTAAATATATTTCCCAATAGAAAAATGCCGTATGGCATGGCAGTTCGCACTCGAATTGAATTCAGAGATGTGAACACGGGCGGCCACTTTGCCACCATTGGGTGTGGCTCGGAAACAAGCGGAAAGTAAAAAAAAAATACATTTTTGATATTTCCCCATAGAATAATGCCGTATGGCAGTTCGCACTCGAGTCGAATCCAGAGGTGGGATAAAATCCACTCCTCAGTGTACGTGACGTGGTTTCCACACCTCAACCGCTTCAGCCCTTTAGGAGGGTCTTCTTGAGGAGCGCGAAAGTCACACAACACCGCTCGTCAAGTGTTACCTTTGCCTGGACTTATTAAACGTGTGCAAATTGTTCTTAAACTCGCGGGTTTCGTGGCCCCTGCAATCATTGAACTATGAAATTTGATAATATAACGTGCTTGTAATCTTAAGAACCAGCACGCTATAACTAAGTCTTTCAGTTACTGTTTTAGGGCACTCTACTTTGCAATATTATTAATTACACGCACTGATTGAAGTATCAAGATTCTTTCAAGCAAGCAAGGTGAGATTATTCAAAATCAATTTATTTTGTGACTTACTTAGAGGTTAAATATTTTTTTGTAGGCACGTATTCAATTACAATTTTAATGAAATATCAGCCACACAGTGTTTCTCAACAACTTATTAGCTTAGTAAGGTCGTTTTCAATCCCGCACGACCTCTAACCATCGGTAACACATTGTGTTCCGAATAAAATAAATAACCTGTCACAACAAAATGGCAGACAACGACTTGCGTGATTGTACACTTGATAATAAAATAATTTGACTTCGACATCTCTCATCCAGCCAGTAACGTGAGACCCTCACCCTTGCCTAATCTCTTCACGCTTATCTTAACCGTCCCAATCTTCTGAAGGTCACGGTATCCTGGTCAGTCCATTCGACAGCCGGTTACGTGTGAGAATACGAAGTGCATGGTTTTTTTAATTACTTTCCGTCAATATGACTCGCAATCATCAATCAACAAGTCAACAAGATTGATGAATGGGCATGTAAAATCAATTCGGTGATGAACAGTTTTGCCGCTTAATTTGACATTAAACATGGCCGATGAATATTTAAAGAGGGAGATAATGTGACGTGCCATCAGTCGGGGAACAATCCGGAGATCGGTCTTATCGAAGGATACCATCGTTCGGATGGAGTTGGAAGGTACAATGGGGTCTTAAATAACGTCTGTGGACGTCGGCAAGGCGCCTTAGAAGACGTCGGCGTGCGCTCGCGTTCTTAAACTGATGGACAATGCGGCTGGCCTGACTGCCCTGCCAGGGGCGTTCATTCAAAACCGAGGCAATCGCATCCGCATTTACAAGCAGCCGAGTGCGAAAGATAAAGCTGGACTTGGCGAAATTGAAACGTTCTGCATATTCAAAATATAAACGGTCGTGCAGATATTTTGATCAGTATCAACATTCTTCAATGAAAGTAGGTTGAAATGAGATCGAAAAGATATGGATTTATCATATTAAACAATGTCTTGATAAGCAAGTTCGTCAATGTTTTAATTAGGAACATAGGGACAGTTGTTTAGTTTAGGCTCATAACATTAATACACATAAAACTAAACATTTTTCTAAACGAACAGTATAAAAAGTAATTATTTTCACAAGTATCTTGTGATTTGATTTGACGTGTCAATTGATTGTTCAGTTTTATCTTCATCCGTTTAAAACGTGATGTGATGAAATTTCACTGTGCAAGCATACGAGCACCCATATTCTTCATCGCATTTCCAATGCCTAAGCCATTAGAGGTAAATTTTGAGTGATGGATCGACTTAAGAATTTAATATAAGGAACGATATTTCCTTCAAGGAAACAATACTATGCATTATGGAATCCCCTGATTGACGGGCCCAAACAATATTGTACACAAGGTAAACAATGTCACCCCTACATAGTCACCCCACACGTCACCCCGTAGTCTTTGTCTTTTATTAACTTTGCCACAATAATGTGCATCATAACAAATTTTATACATAATAGGTACCTACATCGTCATGCTATTTTCATAATAGCTACATTTCCTACTAACCCTGGAAAAGCTAATACCTATTATATAGCTAGGGTGTTACGTACCTACCAATAATGTTTTAGGCCACGAGAATAATTAAGAAGATGGAAAAAAAAAAACAATTAAATGCAGTATAAAAAGACAATCACTCTACTTTTAATAGGTAGTTACTTAATTTACGATTAAGATCGATAAAAAAATTAAAATAACCACCTTCCTTTTATTTAACACGTACGATATTATCCTTCAACCTACACGTGTAAAATCAATTCTGGATGCCACAGGCTAAAGCTAAAATTAAATTCACCTTTCACTTTCAGACTAAAAAGATTGAAAAAGACATGAGATTTAGTTATCAGTGATTTCACACGTTATGTGTCAAATATAGCCGCCATGTCTTATGATGGCGGGAAAAATACGCGGTGTAATGTGAATGTGCATAATGCGCGCTAGAATCTAATGGAAAAACCGTAAAACTAATTAGTTATCTCCTGTATTTTCAATCTTGTATTATTTCAAAAGTGACAGATAGACTTTAATTTTAACTTTAGCCGGTGGCATTTAGAATTGAGCCTTATATTTTGTAAAATTATCGTTTTGTCGTCGCCCTTCAAAATCGGTAACTTAACCTAGAAGTCAGTAGTTAATTGACACGTTTATAATACGGTATTACATACGTCTAGGCCTAACCTAACACGATTAGGCACAAAATAACATGTCTGTCAAGGGGCAGAAATAACAAACCATTATAATGTAAGCATATTACAAATTGCTCTACTTACAAAGATAATATTATTAAACTAGTTTCATTTCAGCCTAGTGAATTACTTGAAGTCAAAATCTTGATACACAATTCAAATTAATTTTCGTTTAACGTACCAAGGGGAGTGTCAAAATTAACAAATTTTACTATGGAGGCACTACCATTACCAACCACCATGTGCCAGCGATGTACTAACTGTTAAATCAGCAGTAGTGTTGCTTCACAAAAAAAAAACATTCCATAAGATATAACGTAACGTAAAACCGTCGATCTTGGACGCTGTCTCTGATCACACTTTCTATTATTAGTCTTTTAAATGGTTGGGAAATTCTGATACAAGGTATAAGGCATTACCCTGCCAGCCATACTTAGGCCCGTATTTATAATCAGCTCTCAAGAGTGACAGCGAGTTTGAGTCCGTATCAGAAATGTCATTACAGTACAAAATGATCTGTCAAATCCATACTTAATATTGCTCTCAATCTTGAGATAGCTTTATAAATACAAGCCTTAAAATAAGAATGAAAAGTCACCCCAAGATGAGGTAAACAAAACAATATCCCAACCCTTACTTCTCTTCTCGCGCATATTATTCCGCGTGGCTATAATAACAAGAATTCCATGCAACTGGAAGGCGCAGTAGGCAAAGTGCGCTTAACAAGAAAACGTCGGGCAACAATGCTAGGGCTGACACCGCCGAGACGTCGCAGTGATTGCGCCGCTGTCTCGACACCCTGAGATATTAGACTTGCTCTGTCTGTGCACTTGCACCCAGTGAAATAAAGAGAAAACAGATGCTGCACGGCACTGGAAGTGGTAGTATGAAAGAAATACACGGTAATATTTTATTAGCGGGAAAGGCATATTTCTACTCAACAGCTTACAATAATACAATAATAAATACTTCTCGATCAGTTATCTCTTCTTTTCTGACGTGAGCTTTGGGTCTCAGGTCTCCAAGATAAATCATTTCGATCTACTTCTCATCTCCACCTTCTCTCAGAACTCGTTTCCATTCTCACTCGTTTATAATTCATGCGGCTAGCTAGATTGTAATTTTCTTCCTTTCTTGCTCTTGTACTATTCGATGCCTGATAGGTCAATAAAAAAATTGCAGCCCAACTTCAGGGGTTCACTGTTTTAACTGTGAAATAAAAAACCATAGTACCGTGCGCATTCACATATACCCGTTCTAGTAGGATTTTAGACCCATGTCTATAACTTTAGACCCAAAGATTGTCTCTACTCCCGTTCTAGCAGGTTATTAATGTAGTTTTAAAATGTGCACTCTAAATGACTTTATCTAAGTTGAAACCGCGTTTAAACGTTGTCTTTGTGCTACTGACGGAACCATTTAACTCAAATTCATGAGTAATTGTCCTGAAAGATTGTGGAAAGTCTATTTTATCTACAGTGCATAAGAAAAGTTTCTAGTGATTTATATTTTAGATGTTTTTTTCTTGTTCAATTCTAGGCTTCAAGCTACTAAGATAAATGTAGCAGATCCTAAACAAACCATAGAAGCATCAAATTTTACGAAACAAAAAATAAGTATATAACGTTTTTATCTTTAGAATATCAATTAGTTACAAATATACGTAGGTACTGTTTTGTGAAGGATTTTTATTTTCAACAACAATGAATTCATTATTGCCGATAAATGCAATGACACGAACGATGTCTCTCACGAATGCATTAATTTTGTTAAAAATATTCCTAAAAGGGTTTTATACTGTAAATAAGCGTTTATTTACATTGTTTTGTAGATTCAAAGATATTTTCATAATAATATAAATTAATTAGTTTGGCGAGTATTAGTAATCCGTTGGTAGAGTTTTGTCCTTTTCAGATATCATGTAACAATCTTTCGAGTAAGTACTACAGCGAGAAAATATCTCCTTCCCAAGGGAAAACTCAGAAACCACGAAGCGAGCACTTCAAAAAATATTTACATTTAAGTACCTATAGTTCATTGTTATTTAGAGGAAGTGTATTCTCTTCCCCTGGTGCAGTCTAAACATAATATCGACGCAAAAATAACGACTCGAGAGATCCATCCATTTTTCCGCCCGACGTTTTCCACCTACTTTTTTCGCTTGAAGAAAATTTATGTGCAAATATTTTGAAAGACTGTACATTAGTTAATGAATGCAGCTCCCAATGTATACGCAACGTCTTTCGAGGACTTATTCTGATGAGAACCAGGTTCTCTCTGTCCAAGCAGTTTGAAGAAACTTTTTTATTTTTATTTGTGGACAGTAAGTTTGATTTCAGTGTAGGTAAGTAGGTACGCTTGTAAAGAGAGATATTATTGATGAAAGAAGAGTTCACTTATATTTATAGCACAGCTTATAGTCGGGATCATCTTATTGTTGCATCATTGCTTTGAAACAGCAAATGATGCAAAATAATGTAAAGTAGGTATATACGAGTACCAAATTGGACTAATGTATAAGGACCGTTAAAGAACATAGAATGCTCCACCTGCGTATCCTACCAGGCATACGAGGGTGTCGGTAAAATATATGCAAAAAAATTACCATCATAAAGTGATTAAAATACAAAGTTCTCTCATTCTAAAATGATCCTCAAAACTTATCTGACGTTAGCGAAACTCCCCTAATATGAAATCGTTGACGAGTATGGCTGCGAACTGTGGCTTAAATAATCTTCTTTCTTCTTCAAGCCGTAGTCACCCCAATGCTGAGTGAAGGTCCCTTCTAATCTTCTCCTTCCACTTTTCGCCATCCAGTTCTTCCCAGCTACCTTGTCAACCTAGCTGGCGGTCCGCCCACGTTCCATCGTCCTTCCCATGGTTTCCACTCCTTCCGGCTTAAATAGTATGGACAATGATAAGCTTAGACGATGAAACTTTTTTTTTTTTTTAGAAACAGTTATTCAATTCATGAACCCCTTACAATAGCAAACAGAATAAGGCTCCGTGTATAATGGATAGCGCTCGGCCCGCCACTTGACGCACCCTTGCAATACCATTACAAGAACAGACTATCTCCAAGTCGAAGCGATAATTCGTTTTATTACGCTGTTCTATTGTTTCTGGGTTCCGTACTTCACAGTTTTAAGCCCGTATTCATAATCAGCTCTCAAGAGTGACAGCGAGTTTGAGTTCATATCAGAAATGTCATTTCAGTACAAAACCACTTGTCAAATCCAAACTTAATATTGCCTTCAATCTTGAGATCGCTTTATAAATACGAGCCTTAAGTAATACACTACTTTATCTAGTACATAGCAGCTAAGTTTCTTTTATTTTATGAAATCAATCGCTAACCAATGGAAGAGCCTACAAGTAGATACTCCGCAATACCAACGTTGTTTGTTATAATTTATTTGACTTGGTGTTGAATGTTGGTTGTTGGCTACTGTGTCACATTCAAAGTTAAACCTTTGGCAAATAAATATTATGATTGGCAAAGGTTCTTAGGTATTCTTACCTATTATCGAGTGGTTTTTACCAGTCGACTTACAACCCTATGATGAACCGTATTAGCGTTTCTAAACCTTCTAATATCTCTAACATGGTTTTTATGTAATGACCACTATCAAAGACAGTGAAAAAGGCGGTGTTATTTATTATTTTAGGCTTATTCAATTTAATTTTCGTTACAATAATAATCTTGTCTTTTAATTTGCATCCTTCAAGTTCAACACCCCTTTATGTATTACCCCTCCTGTATCAAGTTAGGCTCATGTAAAACCTTACTAAACATTTCATACATTTCTACATAGGTATATTTTTAGGAGCTTTCATTCAATGCCCAGTAAACACAATTTTTAATGAAACGGCCAAGCGTGGCACCATTAATTACACTAGCCTGCTTAAACCCGTGTAAAAAGTTAAAATATTTCATCTGTAAGGCCGACTGTTTGTGTTTCCCTTCGGCCGAAAGCCGTTATTCTTCTTCAAGCTAATCTGGAGTACAAAAAACATGTCTTGGTGGTTGTAGAACTTTGCAGACGGGCGGTTGGAAAGCGTATTGGAAAGAAAATAGGTGAACTTATTCCTATTTTTTTCCAATCACTTGCAATCGGAAGAGAGTTGACAAGAGCTAAATTTAACGTAGCTTTTTATGTTATTTTTGTGTAACCAGGAATTTTGGGTTTATTAATCCTCTATAATATGAGATTTCAAAGATCCTTGGGAAAGTTTTTTAGTTTGAATTATAAAAATATTCTTGTAAAAGCGTGTTGAACCGCCTAGTTCTGATTGGGACCTCTCTCTGACATTGATTGTTATACGAAACTATAGCTTGAACAGAAAACTTGTTCATACAATAATATGTTCAGGCTTTTCAGGTGGTTTAAAAACTCTGACATCGTTTTTGGGTCGTTTTACTACCGGGCTTTGTTTAAAATTTAAAGTATAAAAAATCTAATTTAGTTTTTAATAGTTGAGTATTGAAACCGCTCGTCTGTAACGCACAGCAAGTCCTACATTACGCTAGCTGTATTTTCACATTTTAGGTTACTTTAAAGAAATTCCAAACAAGTTTCCTAGACCATTAGCATGAGATGTTTTTGCAACTGCTCGTAGCAGTCCCCGCTTATTTTATTACTCTGTGTCACTCTGCGTTCCAGTTTCTTTTAATGGGACTGAAGCTCAGGATGAAGAGCGTTTTACTTTGCTACGGTAAAAGTGGAAATTAGATGTTGCAATGCAGCTACTTTCAAATGTTTTTACTTGCAAATTATTAAATGCTATCGTTCTTTTTGTACAAAAAACGCACAAACGCAACCGAAAGTATCGATGGATTTTGCAGTTAAGAATTCCTCTTTTCATACATAACATCCTATGTGGTGTTAACTCGTGAAGTTTTCGCTGTAGTTTCAGTCATATTTAGATCTTTATCAATCTTTACATTGTTTTAAAAATAAATTTAATTTAATACCCAAGGATCAAAATCACGGCAAATATTAAAGAGCGCATTACATTTTGCGTCTTTGAACGTGGGAGTCACCGTTATAAGCCGTAATAATGTGGAAAATATGAGGCACAATACGTCAGCGCCCCTCTCTATTAAATCGCCCGTATGCTGGAAGCCAGTCACCACAGAAACTAATTGTTAGAACTGACACACCAATGAGTAGGTAGTAAGTTGCCATGAAGCTAAGAGGACGCATAGGAAATTTTGGCATCAGTGATCTCAATTTTTGTCAGTAATTACGAAACGAATGAAAATATAAGTTGGTGATCTGAACAGTTCATGATAAAAGCCTTATTTTGCTAGTTTTCAATAAATGATTAGATAACTTTTGTAACAGAGAAAAAAATATCAAACATATCTCTTTTTAAAAAGAGATTCGCATCTTATGGGCAAACGGGACCGATTTAAGCCTCTTAAATTTCTCTGGAGACAAGTCTATACATACTCATTAAAATTGTAGAAGAAGGAATTTCTGATATTATCATTTCCGACTAAATAAAATAACAAAAAGCATTGTGTCGTTTACGTCCTTTAGTTTTAAGCTAACGCGCGTATGCAATCCTCGCCCCGCCCCGCTGTGACGCTCAGTCCCCTCTTGACCATTGTCAGCGACGGGTCTGTGCTACTCGGCTTCCGGACCACATTGGCCATTGCATAAATATATTCTGCGGTTTTGTTTGAACAAAAATGGGAAAAAAGAAAGAAAGGTGTTCCAAAAGGAAAAGAAGAGCTTGTTTGTTAGAAAAATGTGCAAATATGACGAAAAGAAGGTAAGTTTACATCATGATTTTTAATTATTTTATTACGACTGTCTTCTTCCCGAACTTGTCGACCCCAGGCACACTATTGGAAATAACCGCCAAGGGAGCTCTATTTATAGTAAATTCAAAGATTGGTGTTTTCAGCAGAGTAATACAAATTTTATTCAAAGACATAGAAAAAAGTAAATAGCTTGTTGCTAAGCAACGACTAACTGACTGACTGACGTATGTGGATCCATAGAACCTTTTTAATAGTTTGTAGTTTTTTTAGATGGTTAGCAGATTTATCTTGATGAGGTAATACCTATAATAAAGAATTTCTGGGCATACTTTAAAAGCCAGTGAAGGGACCCCGGGGTTTTTTGGTAGTGCAATTGAAGTACCTACTTGATACACGGACAACGATGGGATCTATCATCATTCCTTTCGCTGAATAAATCCTATGTGCTATCCGATCCCCTATAAATGACACTCTTTTAAGACTTTGTTGAATTTCCAGTGGCATTTCTGTGTAATTTATTTCTGTGGTTCAGACTAAGCTGAGCCTGCGTTATTTTTCACCATCATTAGCCACGTCATAGGATAATGCATGCTGGAAGCATGGTGTAATGCAATATGGTGGGGTTTTCATATTTATAATAAAGTTGATGGTTTTAACACTTCTGGTTTACGTGATTGTTCCCTTTTTTTATTTTGAAAGACTTTTTCTTATAAAGATCAAAATACTGGCGATTATAAAAATAAAGGTGTTTTTATGTAGGTTTCAAATTGATTATAAAGGATCACCAAGCAACATAGATACTGAATTCTACATCCAGAAGAAAATTTTGAGAGCATCATTAAAAGATTATCTATTTTTATGTACTACCTGCAATCTACATATACCTTTATCCTTTTATAATAACTCTAAACGTAACCAACCAGTATATTATTGTACTGGTACGCTGAACACAAACGTAGCTAGGTACTACGGTGTTGCGCGTAGCAATACAACTACGGTATTACTTGTACTTGTAGTGTGGTACTATTATATATTCTGTGGTAGTGTGTAGGCAAGCTACAAGAGAATACTATAAAAAGAAAGTAACTGAGAATTCAATGTTTTGAATCCTATACGCTGGACATAAGGATTATTTATTTTCATACGCGCTCATGGCAATGTTTAGTTTAAGTATTAAGTATAATAAGATTTGAAATAAAAAAGATCTTAGCTAGACTTAAAATACATAGTGACATCCAGTTTCCCGTAATTATTTGTCAAATAGGTATTAAGGCCAGCCAATTCAGACTTCGCCTTTCGGAAAAAGCAAAATACGCAGAGAAATCTTCATTCAAAAAATCTGAAAAAACATGACTTCAACTATGAACATATTACCAACACAAATGTGTGATTGAAAGTGAGATGTTGTTTACTTCTGTTAATGAAAATTGCGTTCAAAGTAGGGTCGAAATCGTCAATTTTCTTTTACAAAAAATGGTTTTATGTAACAAATACTTAATATTTTTTTGTAAAACTTACATGTTTAAATTGGCATATTAATGAAGAATTCAAATGTGAGGTAGATTTTTAAAAAAAATAATCTGTATTTTTACCAATTTCTTTTGCGTATTATATAACAATTACGGTCACGCGCCGACGCGACGCGCGGCCTGCCAGTGGCTCGCGGGCCGTTGTCGAGGTAAGACCTGTGCCGCTTTTTATCAAAAAAAATCTTTCCCGTTCATCATCGCTTGAGGAGGCAAGGAGTCTCTTTCGCACCTGTGATGTTTTGATATTTCCTACCTGCTGTCACAGGACTCAAGCTACATTGGACAAAGTATAGCATTTAAATAATTGAATCAAGCACCAGAATGGCACGTACCAGCAAGTACATCAAAAAATCAAGACTAAAAAATCGGGCATTGCGTAAAATAATATGGTAAGTTCTTTTAATCATTTTAGGAATAGGTACATGCATATATCCAAATAAACAAGACAGTGTCAACAATATATAGTAACATAACATAAGAATAATATACTTAGGTACATAAATAACTTTGTGTTCTCCTTGTGGGAATCAAACCTACGACCTACCGATCGGGAACCTTTAGTCCACTAAACCGCGGAGGCAAATTTGTTTGTTACCTTTTTTCAAGGCAATTTCTTCAAAAGAGTGTCGGTCGTCTTTTAAGAACCACACAGTATAAATATTGTTACTTTCATGCTGGACTGGGAGCGATACAAAAACATAGAATGTGCCAGCTGCATCTCTTCCCGGGCATGCAGTAAAAACCAGCTAAGGGAATCGAGGGTTTCAGTATATCGTAAATTAGGCGATGGGCTGACAACCTGTCGTCACTACAACAATATACAGATCTATCTTCCCTCAAAAACTTGTCAGACGTGGCGACACGACCTTTGTTTGGGTCGTTGACGCTCTGCCTACCCCATTAGGGATACAGGCGTGATGATATGTTATGTATGTATAAATATTGTAACAGTAAAACAAATACCTTGTTAATTTGTACTTATTTTGTTTCTAGTCAAACAAAGCTTCGAAAGAATGGCAAGTTTGCTCCAAAAGAACATGATATAGATCAGTAAGTACATTTCCAATCTATTCCAACACTAGGAGCCAATCAGTTGCTCTGCTTCGACATTAAGACAGAACGACATTGAAACAAAAGTTTAGGTATTAAGTAATTAATAAAACTTATTTCAAAAAAGTTTTTTTTACAGCAAACCTAAAAAAAGTGAGTTTAATCACGATTAAGAAATTACTTTTGGAATTAAGCTGAAATAATTGCCTAATCGAAGTGGCCATTTTGTATGGGGTGTTTTTTATGGAAAAGTATAATATATATTTTTTTCATTTCCAGTAAGAATTCCCTGACAGTTTTTGGTACGCTGTCCCTTATACACCCAAATTCCTTAAAAAAATAACAATACCGAATATAGTTTCTTCAAATAAATAAACTATCCACAACTTTCCACGATGTGATACGAAATCATAGCCAGGAAAACAAACCCCATGAGTAAATAAAATAGTAAATATGGCGTATTTTAAGCCCACTTGCAGGTTGAAACTCACGCTCCGTCTGATCAAGTTTGCCTCGTGAAACGCGAACAACACGCCAACGGCCATAGACCTATTATCTATTGACTACACTTGCTGGTGGAGCTCCAAATGTAGCGTATTTTAAGCCCACTTGCTGATTGACTCACGCTCATTCTGATCAAGTTTGCCTCGTGAAATGCGAACATGCGTGGTGCGCAACCAGTTATCTATCTATAGATTTGGTAAATAGTTTTGTTATATATCCTCCCAATAGATTAACCTTCAATCAGTTACTATACATAGTTCACAGTACACACTTTGAGCATTGGGCGGCTTAGTAGACGAAAGTTAACGCACCTTACATTTTACCTCATTAAGATGATTCATGGTTAAGATGATTTCCGGGAACTCGTAGTCGTCATTTAAACACATGTTTACGTTATCTAGATGACTGGTCTGATAGCACAGTGACCCTGCGTGCTGCGGTGAAGGTCGTGGGTTTTATGCCACAACAATTTGATAAGTCTGTTTACAAATTTTATCTTTGTGCTTAGTTTGTGTGTGTTATCTTTGTATAAATATAGCATATTACATTAAATTTTTTAAACGTTGTTCAAGTTACATAGTATCTTTAGTGCGAGCTATGCCTCCTATTTATTTAGCTGCATGAGACGGTGTAGGAAATTCTTACGCTAAATAATTTCAGTAAAATTAAAATACCAAATAAATTCAAAGTAGGTATAAAATCAGGACATGTAACAAAATAACAAAAAAGAATGTGCTTCGAACCACATAAGTCGTATAAAATAATTTATATCAAATCAATCCGCGTCTTTAAATGATAGGTCTTTGCCAACAGCCGGCGAAATCCGACTTATCACGCGACTTGTTTTATTTCGTTACACATTTGTTTGCTTTTTGAAAACAGAATTCGGTTTTTTTTTTAAAGTACAGGAGAACGGACGGCATAATTGTATTCACCCCTCGTTGTTGTTAGTAGGTACTTACTTGGGGAGACAGGAAAGAAGTTCTACTAAGTAATAATGATGAGTTTTACTAAGTACAAAATGTTGCTGGATATATAAAATTGTGTATTCATACTGTACAAGGACCGAAAAAAAAAACACAAAGCTTGCAGTGCAAACAGTCAAAAGTCAACAAAGGCTCGGACGGATTGCATTTTAGGCACTAGGGTAACAGCAAAATTTAATATACCCCACAAAATTCAGATGTACAAAGAACGGATTTGCTAAGGTCGACGCTCTCTTTATCCTGTTGTATCACAAAGGGTGAATGTCCGATAGTTAATTTACCACACATAAACACATCACGACGTCATGGATATCTACGTTACGACGACGTAACGTTCAATGTTCATGTAACGTTGGTCGTCACGACGACGTGAACGTGACTTTTTTATTTGAATGGTATTTTTTTCGTAAGTTTATTAAATGCTGTCCTCCAAGGCAGTCACAGATCCAAGTTGCATTTTCAGCGTTTGTCTCCACTTTCGACGTTCTCTTACATAGGTATCGAACAGATCCTAGTCGAAGAAGTCCTATTCAAATTAGTTTAGAGATAATTGATAAAGTTATTTTATTTTGGTTTATTATGAGCACCACAGGCAGAACTTAGACTAGTTAGCGAGTAGTCAGTCGAGAGTTAGTCGAATGCATCTGTAGAGTGATAATGAAAATTTCACTTATTTATAGGGATGATGGCTAAAAAGTTCAGGTTTCTTTATGCCTAAACCCTATAAATATTACTACTTATACGCATTATTTTACAAAACCATTTTCTTATTTAATTCATTTCATTCAACTTTTCGCCAGATATCTTGTATATCTATAAGTAGATTTTTTCTAAAAACATAGGTACCTACTTACTTTGCCATGTCTTTGCTCGTTGTCCAGAATAAGAATGTTCTTAAGCGGAACGCGATTCTGCGGATTCTACCACTCAAACTGCTAAGAGTACACTTGAAAACTGTCGCGTCTAGTCTACGAAAGAAAACAATCTAATCGGGAAGACTCTGTTTTACTTAGTTTTCTTGCAAGGACTTTGAGAGCCTGACAATTGAAAATGCATCTGATAAGGACTTTTTTAAAGCTTGATCACCCAACTAACACAAGAAGGTTGCTTAGTAGCTTTATAGCGTATATAATAACAGCTATAAGCTGCAAGAGTCAGCTGCATAGTGCGCTATGGAACCCTTTTGCAGCTGCTATAACCCTAAAGGGGCCCCTTATAGACCTTATTTAATAAGTCCAGTAGAGTTGCATAACAGCGCAAATTATTTCTTTGAACTGCTTTTTCCACTTCTTAAGCACCATAAAAAGTGAAAATTACAACTGACAGCTGAAATTGGCACTAATTGAGTGAACGAATTTAACATTCATCATTCATCCACTCACTCTGCACTGCGGCGAAAATTGCAACTTATAGTGAAATATTTAGCTGCTAGTGTTTAAAATGAAAGTATTGTATTTTATATTACTTGTATGAAGTCTTTAGATAAATATGCTTATGGCAGCGTGTAGTGCAATATTAAAATGGCGGAATAATAGTGAATAACTTATACGATCTCAGTTACGCGGCTTGTGTAGGTGAAGAACATTGGCAAATTTAATTTACTGTGAAACGTGTATGGTGTTTTATCAAAATAATTCATGGGCCCTCAATTAATTAAAGATTCTATGAAAATCTAATGAGTTTGTAAACGCGAATTCAAATATTATAACCAAATTTTGGTAAGTATAATGCTGATTTATGTTAATTTATGGATAACTAACGATAACATGATATTTCCGATCATCCTAAGCTGTGCAGTGTGTTGAAATAAACTAAAATATAAGTACTAATCTAGTAATTGTCTCAGATAACCTAAAAATGCTACCACAAAATGGCGTTGATATTGTAGCAGCCTTAGGTTCTTTGTTTCGCTACTGTAGCCCTTTAATGCAGTGTTAAGCGACAAAAATCACTGTTCAGAAGCTCCTATTGCCATTTAAGCTGCTAAATTATCTGCTCTAGAACTTCAAGTTCCATACAATGTCCAATAGAGTGAATATTATATCCTAAAGTGTTAATTTTATACGATTTAAAGCTTGCACCTGCATTGCAGCACCTACTATGAGGATAAAAACGCAAAGCTAATTGCAGATGGCGCCACCAGCGAGTGTTCCAAAAGAGACCAATGAGAAGACGCAAAACTGATATTGACATTGACATTGACAGATTACTGACCAATCACAGGAACCTGACCAATACCTAATATTAAATTCATTGTAATGATAATAATTCCACCGTTCTTCATATTAGAATACTAGACTAGATATATAATCTGTAGTTCTTCATTTTATTTAAAAGTTATTATTTCCTGCCATAAAGCACTGCAGACCCCATAGTAGTTCTATAAATAGGAATTTTACGAGCAGAAGAGCTAATAATACCTCTTATGCATAACAAACATTCTAAGACGTCAATAAGTCACAATTTTCTATCTTATGCAAATCATCGCCCAGAAGAAAGTTTTGACATTTTGTGATCGAACCTTGGATTAGTTCACCGCCTTGGACTTAAGGCGTTGTCTTGGTAACATGCCAAGTAAGACCACGATGCGACCTAAAGTGACAAAAAAGATCCAAATCTAACTATTATACAGTTCACGGTGCCATAAGGGTCGCAAAAATCCCTTAGATTTTTGCTGCAGCCATCAGCGATAGTTTTACCTGTTATAGAACTCGTGCCTAATTAAAACTCCCTTATGCCACCCTTATAGACATTGGAACTGTAAGAGAAGCTGCAATTTTCACTAATGTGTTAGTTGGGCAGATACGCAAGCATTTTTCTGGTATCTCACGTAGGTAATGGTAAGTTACGATGCAGACGACATTGCAGCATACTGGAAACAGTTCTGTTAAATCACATGATTATGAGTACCTACCGAAAATTTTGGAAATTAATTTAATTATTATTTTGCAATGGGGTCGAGACTAGATCGAATTTGTGTCAAGAACGTCGATTTTGTCTCGATCATCGCTGATCCAGATCAGTGATCGAGACGATATAGACTGAGCTTAAGAAGCTATTTGGCCTAATATGTACGAATCTAGTAGACCCAGTGCTAAAACCCATTATTAAATTAAATTATACGTTTTAACAAACTTTGTTTCTTAAAAAATATTAAATCAATACGCTAGGTATCATGCTAACAAAACGCATCTTTATCTATACAAACTGCCAAAAACTGGATGTACCGTTTCGGCCGCAACGAAAGCGTAGGAATTAATGACGCTAATAAAATGAATGTGCGACATTCGTTTACACGTCCCACTGTTTATGTCTCATTTAAGACGACATATACTTTACAGCTGCCTCGTAAAATGTCCCTTGTGACGTATTTTATCAAGGGCAAGAAACCAATTGGTGGCCTTTTTAATGATATGGAGTGAAGCTCTTAAAGGGTCTTTTACTTAGTGTATCTTTTATAGTGATGGTCATGTTTTATAGGTGGTTTAAATGAGAATAAATATTTTGATATTTGGGAAGGAAAATACTGTTGATGCTGAGTGTCATCATCGTAAAACCTAAGAGTTTGTACATTTTAACTTCTTCTTGTCCTCCTTTAACTAATTTCCTTGTAAAGCTAAAAGAAAAGATGATTAATCATGAAAAATTAAATCAAACCATACAGAATCTAAGTCGCTGTAGGTCTCCCTGTTCCACTCGATTATAGTCACAAAATCCTCATCTTTCCTCGTCTATTTTCGTTTTTTAAAGTTATTACTTATAGCGATTAATCCACGATAAAATCCAAGAGATGAAAAGTAAATTAGATAGTTGGTTGCTATGTTACTATTATAGTAAGCACTACAGAATATTTACTACTTATATAAGTTCGGTTATGATTGTTACTGAATACTCTCTTAAAATCTAATTGATTGATCCTGCTATTGATATTTCACGATCTCGAAGTTTGGTCAATTACGAAAATTCACTTATCCGCCTATCAAAACTTGATTATTGAAAATCGCTTACTATGCCTAACCCTTCGGGGGCTAAGTTTCGATAAACTGTTTGTGTTACCCCAATAACCTTATGCAAACTAGACTAAAAGATCCCTGAATTATGCAGGGGGCTATTACGAAAGCGTTCTGAACCGTTCGCGTGGAAAACAATGAAACTAAACACGTAGTAAGTTGAACTTATCGTGCGAGACTGTGCAAAGTGCTGTTTTATCGAACGATCTAATCGGGTGCTATTCTTATGCTACGTTGGAACGAGTGTGATACTGGCATGTTACCAAGACAACGCCTTAAGTCCAAGGCGGTGAACTAATCCAAGGTTCGATCACAAAATGTCAAAACTTTCTTCTGGGTACCTATAATTTTGAGCTGCTTACCAAACTCTTTGACATTTTGGACAATAAAACAGGTCATCTTCTCTTGTTAGGAGAAAAAAGATATAAATTTAAGAAGAATTTAACAAAGAACGTTGTCGTTTTTAATTACCAAAAAAGGCTGTTACTGTTAAGTAGATAGACGAAAAATACTTATATGGAAGAAGTGAAATATACGTCATTATTATAACAATGAAAGCCGTTTCCACCAAAACACCTTAATTATTGAATTATTTATAGTTTAACAGATAATCACCTCTAAAGTATGACGAAAACGTAAAAAAAGGCGTGTCGGCGTTCCTTAGATTGACGATGTTTAACAACAACAAAAAAATTAATTAATTATTTACCAAATTCAAAAATGTGTACACTTCAATGGCACAGATTCACATTTTTGATTTACCTTTAAATTTATTTACTACGACTTTATCAAATTGCTGGTGCTTTGCTCCATACATTTTTACTATGGGTGCGCGGACTGAAATATATACGCGGCGCGCGCGCTCCAAATCTCAGTCGCCAGGAGAGCTCAGAGAGAGGTCACGTCCGTTTGTATATTGCGATCTCGCGTGTATGTATTTTGCAGCACAACGCCAAAAAATGTAAGTATTTTTTTTACAATTGAGTTTTAGTGTTGCTAATGTTAGAAACCTAACTAATTTTATATAACTTCTTTGTTTTAGTGACAATGGGAAGAGAAAAGATAGATATTATACTAAGAAAACTGGTCCTAGATTGAAGAAAGTAAGGATTTCACTAAAAAAGTAAGTACTAGTAATTTTAGTATCTATTTAAGATTAAGGTCATTATAAATTCAATGAGTACGTGTGTGTGGCATGTTTTTTATGTACCTAACCTAACGCAAACTCGGAATTGTACTAAAATTCGCACTCACACAATAACTCGCACTCAAACTCGCACACGTACTTAAACTCGACTCGTGCCCACACTCGCGCTCACACCTAAACTTGTAAAATCGCAGCAAAACTCACACTAAAATTTCAGTAGAACTCGCACTTACACTCAACTCGAACGCAAACTCGCACCCGCATTCATTCTCACATTCGCACTCAAACTTGCACTCATGCTCCAACTCGCACACGCACTCAAACTCGCACACGCATTCAAACTCGCACTCGTACTCAAATTTGAAATTTCATTCAAACTAGCCTTCGCACTCGCCCTTAAACTCGCACTCGCACTCAAACTCGCACCCATTCTCAAACTCGCACGCAAATTCGCACTGGCACTCATACTCACTGCTCGCACTGAATCAAAAACTTGAACTAGAGGATGAACATGATTTTATACACCGCGGTCTGCGGCTAAATCAATTACCGGAATGACAAACTTAGCATTCTAAATTTATTCATTTGAATCAACTCGAAAATAAATATTTTTAAGATTATGTTAAATTTTCGTAAAACATGCATACAACAATAACATAATACTACTAAATACCTTACTTTCTTCTAAATTATGATCACGAAAGTAAATTTATTTCAGATACCTAGCTTTGCTATGCAACCGGCCGACCGCGAGGCATGGCTGTGTGAGTGTGTTACGCACACAGGTAGCGGGCCGTAGAATACCTAATTTGCAGCCGCACCAGACGCACGACGCGCTCTTAAGAAACCAATAAAAAAATTTCAGTAATATTTACCTTCAAATGACATGCAAATTATTTAAACATACCGGAAGCTTTTATTTTAGGTTTTTAGCGTTACCATATCCCTTGACATCACTAAAAGCATACCTTTTATTTTCTTAAAAGTTTACAGAACGACAGTTCACTAGCATGCTACTTTACCACCCCGTTTGAACACACTCTCCTAAGCAGTAGCACATTGATATCGCACGAAGCTCCTCTATACTACGGAGTTGCACAATCGGCTATTGTCTAAAAGATCCTGCAGCACGATTATCGGAGATAATGCTCTGAGAATAGAATACTACTTTGTCTTATTATAAAACGTAATATAGACTGATGAGGACAAATATACAATTGTTATTATGTTTTGTTTGTATTGGATGATTGATGCAGGGAAGAATCTAAATGAGGTCAATGGCAGTTCTTAAAACAGATAACTTCAATACCCGAGATTTTAAATGGAATTGAATTGAAACCATGTTCTATCACGACTTTATGATCATGAGTAGTCATGAGGTAGGTACCTTTATTGAATGTCAAACAAATAAAGACGCAGTGATGTCTCCTGACGTTGCAGAAATTAGGTATAGTGACCGTTTTCTGTTCCAATAGATGTGCCATAATATGTTTTGTCAGACGTGGCAAAAAGGCTGTTAAGCTCTACCTACCCCATCAGTTTGTCGAATGTCCGACACGCTCCTAGGTAAAAGGTAGTTATTTATTAATTAACATTGAGATCATCCATAAACCCAATTGTACTACTTCTCTGTGTAATCAATTGTAATTTCTGTGTTTTTTGTGGAATTAAGTATATTTGTATTGTATTGTATTGTAAAACTTGCACTGCAAAACCGCCTCTACCACACCGACATAAAGTCGCCAAAGTTATCTATGGTTTGCTTTACACTCGTGACGATGGCAAACATTTTCTGCACCACATACACAGAATAGTTACGTTTGCATTCTGTCGCTTTGCTAATACATCTGTTTCCCAAGAGGAATCTTCTCATTAATGGTAACAGGTCGAGTGTACCACACGGGATGGCTTAGTTAGATGTTATTGGATTTCGGTCGGTGTACACAGACTGCAAACTAACTTCAAATAAGTTTAACGGACTAGCAGTTTGAGAATGGGTGCGAGTTTGAGTGCGAGTGCGAGTTTAAGGGCGAGTGCGAAGGCTAGTTTGAATGAAATTTCAAATTTGAGTACGAGTGCGAGTTTGAATGCGTGTGCGAGTTTGAGTGCGTGTGCGAGTTGGAGCATGAGTGCAAGTTTGAGTGCGAATGTGAGAATGAATGCGGGTGCGAGTTTGCGTTCGAGTTGAGTGTAAGTGCGAGTTCTACTGAAATTTTAGTGTGAGTTTTGCTGCGATTTTACAAGTTTAGGTGTGAGCGCGAGTGTGAGCACGAGCGAGTTTAAGTACGTGTGCGAGTTTGAGTGCGAGTTATTGTGTGAGTGCGAATTTTAGTACAATTCCGAGTTTGCGTTAGGTTAGGTACATAAAAAACATGCCACACACACGTACTCATTGAATTTAAAATGACCTTAATCTTAAATAGATACTAAATTACTAGTACTTACTTTTTTAGTGAAATCCTTACTTTCTTCAATCTAGGACCAGTTTTCTTAGTATAATATCTATCTTTTCTCTTCCCCATTGTCACTAAAACAAAGAAGTTATATAAAATTAGTTAGGTTTCAAACATTAGCAACACTAAAACTCAATTTGTAAAAAAAATACTTACATTTTTTGGCGTTGTGCTGCAAAATACATACACGCGAGATCGCAATATACAAACGGACGTGACCTCTCTCTGAGCTCTCCTGGGCGACTGAGATTTGGAGCGCGCGCGCCGCGTATATATTTCAGTCCGCGCACCCATAGTAAAAATGTATGGAGCAAAGCACCAGCAATTTGATAAAGTCGTAGTAAATAAATTTAAAGGTAAATCAAAAATGTGAATCTGTGCCATTGAAGTGTACACATTTTTGAATTTGGTAAATAATTAATTAATTTTTTTGTTGTTGTTAAACATCGTCAATCTAATGAACGCCGACACGCTTTTTTACGTTTTCGTCATACTTTAGAGGTGATTATCTGTTAACTATAAATAATTCAATAAATTAAAGGTGTTTTGGTGGAAACGGCTTTCATTGTTATAATATGACGTATATTTCACTTCTTCCATATAAGTATTTTTCGTCCTATCTACTTAACAGTAACAGCCTTTTTGGTAATTAAAAACGACAACGTTCTTTGTTAAAATCTTAAATTTATATCTTTTTTCTCCTAACAAGAGAAGATGACCTGTTTTATTGTCCAAAATGTCAAAGAGTTTGGTAAGCAGCTCAAAATTATAGGTACCCAGAAGAAAGTTTTGACATTTTGTGATCGAACCTTGGATTAGTTCACCGCCTTGGACTTAAGGCGTTGTCTTGGTAACATGCCAGTATCACACTCGTTCCAACGTAGCATAAGAATAGCACCCGATTAGATCGTTCGATAAAACAGCACTTTGCACAGTCTCGCACGATAAGTTCAACTTACTACGTGTTTAGTTTCATTGTTTTCCACGCGAACGGTTCAGAACGCTTTCGTAATAGCCCCCTGCATAATTCAGGGATCTTTTAGTCTAGTTTGCATAAGGTTATTGGGGTAACACAAACAGTTTATCGAAACTTAGCCCCCGAAGGGTTAGGCATAGTAAGCGATTTTCAATAATCAAGTTTTGATAGGCGGATAAGTGAATTTTCGTAATTGACCAAACTTCGAGATCGTGAAATATCAATAGCAGGATCAATCAATTAGATTTTAAGAGAGTATTCAGTAACAATCATAACCGAACTTATATAAGTAGTAAATATTCTGTAGTGCTTACTATAATAGTAACATAGCAACCAACTATCTAATTTACTTTTCATCTCTTGGATTTTATCGTGGATTAATCGCTATAAGTAATAACTTTAAAAACGAAAATAGACGAGGAAAGATGAGGATTTTGTGACTATAATCGAGTGGAACAGGGAGACCTACAGCGACTTAGATTCTGTATGGTTTGATTTAATTTTTCATGATTAATCATCTTTTCTTTTAGCTTTACAAGGAAATTAGTTAAAGGAGGACAAGAAGAAGTTAAAATGTACAAACTCTTAGGTTTACGATGATGACACTCAGCATCAACAGTATTTTCCTTCCCAAATATCAAAATATTTATTCTCATTTAAACCACCTATAAAACATGACCATCACTATAAAAGATACACTAAGTAAAAGACCCTTTAAGAGCTTCACTCCATATCATTAAAAAGGCCACAATTGGTTTCTTGCCCTTGATAAAATACGTCACAAGGGACATTTTACGAGGCAGCTGTAAAGTATATGTCGTCTTAATGAGACATAAACAGTGGGACGTGTAAACGAATGTCGCACATTCATTTTATTAGCGTCATTAATTCCTACGCTTCGTTGCGGCCGAAACGGTACATCAGTTTTTGGCAGTTTGTATAGATAAAGATGCGTTTTGTTAGCATGATACCTAGCGTATTGATTTAATATTTTTTAAGAAACAAAGTTTGTTAAAACGTATAATTTAATTTAATAATGGGTTTTAGCACTGGGTCTACTAGATTACGTACATATTAGGCCAAATAGCTTCTTAAGCTCAGTCTATATCGTCTCGATCACTGATCTGGATCAGCGATGATCGAGACAAAATCGACGTTCTTGACACAAATTCGATCTAGTCTCGACCCATTGCAAAATAATAATTAAATTAATTTCCAAAATTTTCGGTAGGTACTCATAATCATGTGATTTAACAGAACTGTTTCCAGTATGCTGCAATGTCGTCTGCATCGTAACTTACCATTACCTACGTGAGATACCAGAAAAATGCTTGCGTATCTGCCCAACTAACACATTAGTGAAAATTGCAGCTTCTCTTACAGTTCCAATGTCTATAAGGGTGGCATAAGGGAGTTTAATTAGGCACGAGTTCTATAACAGGTAAAACTATCGCTGATGGCTGCAGCAAAAATCTAAGGGATTTTTGCGACCCTTATGGCACCGTGAACTGTATAATAGTTAGATTTGGATCTTTTTTGTCACTTTAGGTCGCATCGTGGTCTTACTTGGCATTTTATACACCATAGACTGCATTGTAGATATAATTGTATGTCTATTAGCACTTTGAGTTCTTCCGTGGCATGTTTTGCCACGATGATTTGCATAAGATAGAAAATTGTGACTTATTGACGTCTTAGAATGTTTGTTATGCATAAGAGGTATTATTAGCTCTTCTGCTCGTAAAATTCCTATTTATAGAACTACTATGGGGTCTGCAGTGCTTTATGGCAGGAAATAATAACTTTTAAATAAAATGAAGAACTACAGATTATATATCTAGTCTAGTATTCTAATATGAAGAACGGTGGAATTATTATCATTACAATGAATTTAATATTAGGTATTGGTCAGGTTCCTGTGATTGGTCAGTAATCTGTCAATGTCAATGTCAATATCAGTTTTGCGTCTTCTCATTGGTCTCTTTTGGAACACTCGCTGGTGGCGCCATCTGCAATTAGCTTTGCGTTTTTATCCTCATAGTAGGTGCTGCAATGCAGGTGCAAGCTTTAAATCGTATAAAATTAACACTTTAGGATATAATATTCACTCTATTGGACATTGTATGGAACTTGAAGTTCTAGAGCAGATAATTTAGCAGCTTAAATGGCAATAGGAGCTTCTGAACAGTGATTTTTGTCGCTTAACACTGCATTAAAGGCTACAGTAGCGAAACAAAGAACCTAAGGCTGCTACAATATCAACGCCATTTTGTGGTAGCATTTTTAGGTTATCTGAGACAATTACTAGATTAGTACTTATATTTTAGTTTATTTCAACACACTGCACAGCTTAGGATGATCGGAAATATCATGTTATCGTTAGTTATCCATAAATTAACATAAATCAGCATTATACTTACCAAAATTTGGTTATAATATTTGAATTCGCGTTTACAAACTCATTAGATTTTCATAGAATCTTTAATTAATTGAGGGCCCATGAATTATTTTGATAAAACACCATACACGTTTCACAGTAAATTAAATTTGCCAATGTTCTTCACCTACACAAGCCGCGTAACTGAGATCGTATAAGTTATTCACTATTATTCCGCCATTTTAATATTGCACTACACGCTGCCATAAGCATATTTATCTAAAGACTTCATACAAGTAATATAAAATACAATACTTTCATTTTAAACACTAGCAGCTAAATATTTCACTATAAGTTGCAATTTTCGCCGCAGTGCAGAGTGAGTGGATGAATGATGAATGTTAAATTCGTTCACTCAATTAGTGCCAATTTCAGCTGTCAGTTGTAATTTTCACTTTTTATGGTGCTTAAGAAGTGGAAAAAAGCAGTTCAAAGAAATAATTTGCGCTGTTATGCAACTCTACTGGACTTATTAAATAAGGTCTATAAGGGGCCCCTTTAGGGTATAGCAGCTGCAAAAGGGTTCCATAGCGCACTATGCAGCTGACTCTTGCAGCTTATAGCTGTTATTATATACGCTATAAAGCTACTAAGCAACCTTCTTGTGTTAGTTGGGTGATCAAGCTTTAAAAAAGTCCTTATCAGATGCATTTTCAATGTCAGGCTCTCAAAGTCCTTGCAAGAAAACTAAGTAAAACAGAGTCTTCCCGATTAGATTGTTTTCTTTCGTAGACTAGACGCGACAGTTTTCAAGTGTACTCTTAGCAGTTTGAGTGGTAGAATCCGCAGAATCGCGTTCCGCTTAAGAACATTCTTATTCTGGACAACGAGCAAAGACATGGCAAAGTAAGTAGGTACCTATGTTTTGTAGAAAAAAATCTACTTATAGATATACAAGATATCTGGCGAAAAGTTGAATGAAATGAATTAAATAAGAAAATGGTTTTGTAAAATAATTCATGGGCCCTCAATTAATTAAAGATTCTATGAAAATCTAATGAGTTTGTAACGCGAATTCAAATATTATAACCAAATTTTGGTAAGTATAATGCTGATTTATGTTAATTTATGGATAACTAACGATAACATGATATTTCCGATCATCCTAAGCTGTGCAGTGTGTTGAAATAAACTAAAATATAAGTACTAATCTAGTAATTGTCTCAGATAACCTAAAAATGCTACCACAAAATGGCGTTGATATTGTAGCAGCCTTAGGTTCTTTGTTTCGCTACTGTAGCCCTTTTAATGCAGTGTTAAGCGACAAAAATCACTGTTCAGAAGCTCCTATTGCCATTTAAGCTGCTAAATTATCTGCTCTAGAACTTCAAGTTCCATACAATGTCCAATAGAGTGAATATTATATCCTAAAGTGTTAATTTTATACGATTTAAAGCTTGCACCTGCATTGCAGCACCTACTATGAGGATAAAAACGCAAAGCTAATTGCAGATGGCGCCACCAGCGAGTGTTCCAAAAGAGACCAATGAGAAGACGCAAAACTGATATTGACATTGACATTGACAGATTACTGACCAATCACAGGAACCTGACCAATACCTAATATTAAATTCATTGTAATGATAATAATTCCACCGTTCTTCATATTAGAATACTAGACTAGATATATAATCTGTAGTTCTTCATTTTATTTAAAAGTTATTATTTCCTGCCATAAAGCACTGCAGACCCCATAGTAGTTCTATAAATAGGAATTTTACGAGCAGAAGAGCTAATAATACCTCTTATGCATAACAAACATTCTAAGACGTCAATAAGTCACAATTTTCTATCTTATGCAAATCATCGTGGCAAAACATGCCACGGAAGAACTCAAAGTGCTAATAGACATACAATTATATCTACAA
>JARACY010002830.1:0-38828 GCA_029255725.1 Scrobipalpa atriplicella
TTTTAACAATTTTCAGTATAATAAGTAGTCAGTAGATTCACATAACATAGTCATTCATTAATTTGATACGACGAAAAGTACTAGACTGGCAGCAATAGAAAAACATAGAATGTGCCAGCTGTTTCTCCTCCTGAGCATGTTGTAAAAATCAGCAAAGGAATTCGATGGTCCAACAACCGGTCACTAATAGGGATACACATTTTCATCTAAAATTGCCCTCAATATTTGTCAGACGTGGCAATAGTTTCACGCTCTGCCTACCCCTAAATGGATAAAGGCGTAACTTTAGCTTAACAATTAATAGTCATAACCTAGTTCTTTTATCGATATAGAAAAACCAATATCGTAAAAAAATACGATATGCTAATCAATGTTACCAACCGTTATCGATTATGCACGCATATAAATCGAAACAATGTTATCGATTACGATTCGATTACTTGGCATGCATAGATTAGTGATGTTACGAATCGATATTGGTTCTATGAATGATAATTCGATTCTATGGTGGTTTGATTAATTTAGGAAAAAGTTATATTGTGACGCCTACATAGAATATCTATTCCCAATCCCGAAGGAGATTCAATTCTATGAACTAAAGTGCCTAAGTCTTGCCTAAGTACATGTAAAATTGGCTACTGGATTTCGAGATATGGAAACATCATACGTCATCATCAGGCAAGGAGCACGAGCCACGTGGGCCCAGTACGGATTGGTTGACTTCACACACAACCTTTGAATTCGTTAACGCGCGCCATAGCGCCACGTGGTCGCGCCAAAAATATGGAAAATCTGACAAAGATCTGATTTTAAATATACACAAAAAAAGGTAATCAAACCATAACCTAGCTTAACATTAAATAAATATATATTCAGTAAATATTACGAAGTTTTAACTTATATTATATACCAAATTAAAGAATACAACTGCCACAAATGGTCCCAGTTTTTAGTGACTGACTGTAACTATTTTATGGCAGAACAAAACAATAAAAGTGAAGGCGCTGAGAAGCAATTTACGTACACATTAAAACACCGACAAAGAAAACACTACAACGAAAACCTTATGTAAAACAAGGTATTAAAGAGTAAACATACCGCCGGGAATCGAATCCAAAGGTTCCGAAACCGGATGAATGCGTCGAACGTGACGTCTGAGCAAAGATGTATTCGACAACTGCAGTCAAAATCAATATTTTGTGTAATGGACAGTCGGGCGCAAAAGAGCCAATAATTTGTTTTGTAGCAAATTTTTAGCCTGTAAATTTAGGTTTATTTGGGGATTGATTTTATAAAAGGTAGGCAGAGCCTCAGCTGGCTAAAAATTGCTTTGATCCATGTTCGTATGTATAAGATATTTCAAATAGAATGAATGTATTGATGTTTTATCTCATAACATGACTGCCGCTTAGCCAAACTTGTGTGTGTAAATGTATCTACACCCACGTTGCATTAGTGTGCGTAAGTTAGGAATAGTAAACCTATAGTTTCGCACACAAGGTGTACACAGAACCATATAAGTATGGCTAAGTGGTAGTCGTGATATAAAACAACTGTATTGATGTAGGTAGAGACAGGTCGTCAACCCATCGCCTGGAATTGCAATACACCAAATACTTCGGTCCCCTTTACAGTACACCCGGTAAGAGAAACAGCTGCTACATTCTATGTTTTCCGGTCCAGCATGGAAGTAATTAGTCTTCTAATTAGCGATGTTCTAAACTCCGCCGTCAAAGGTAGTCCAGGTTTAATTAATAAACACAAGCATTGTGAAGCTGGGCTGCAATCTGGGACGCAATTTCTAATTACAAATACTAAAAGGCATCTTTATATTGCATAGTCATAATTAATAATAATGCCTGCCCCCCTTAGGGCGTAGGCAGAGCTTCAGCGGCATACTAAAAAAACCGCTTCCGCCATGTTTGGATAGCTACAAAAGAATCCATTGAAATCGAACTTATTATTGACTTGTTGTTTTTCTGCCTATCTCGCAAGGGGTTTAGGCGTGACTGAATCCCCACGTCATGTGCCGGATCAGGACTCAGAACAGTGTACCTACTTGCTGTAAAAGCTGACTAATCCTAAAAAAACATCTATGTTCAAGTAACACAGACAGGTACAACGCGAAAAGAAAAAAAAGCAGACAACCTCTCGCACGTGGTTGTATAAAAAAAAGGAAGCGATCGAGAGGCACCTGCGCGCATGCGCGTGAATGAACTGAGGATTGCGCGTGCGCAGGGTCGACGCACTAACATCAACATCTTATCAATCAAGTTAGTTACTCTGGTGATAGGAGGGAGATGTATCGAATTTTGTTTGAAGGTATAATTTTGGGAGCCGATCTTTATGCTGTCAATGAATATAATTTCGTATCTTTTAGTAATAAGGTGCATTTTGCGAGTTTCGTCTTTTTCTCAAGAACCAAAATTCAAAACATTAAAAGTTTTGTTAAAAGACCGTACTACTCTGGGTCCAAAGAAATTTCCCACTTTCCCCGTGGCAATAAAACACATTTTCCTATAAACTTTTCATGGTTTCGGTTCCTGGTTGGTTATTACACCAAAATGGCCGATGAAACTTCCGGAACGCGAAGAAAAAGCATTCGGATACTTAAGATACCATTTAACTTCTTACGTAATGGTTAATATTAAAGTTAAGTAGCCAGTAATGTACTGGTAAAACGAGAACAAGTTTTTAAGGTCCGAGCAGATGTTTTGACAGGATGAAGAAGCTGCTTTTAAAATCAAGTTTATTTCCTTGAGGAATTTTCAATGAGGGTTGTTGCTATGGGGATATTTTAGGGTAGCAACACATGCGTAACGTTCGGCGCCGAAAGTTCTGTTCAATACGCTGTCAATGAACACACCTGCGGAATGATCGGTGCTACGCGGCGTAGCGTTGATGTTGCTTTGAGTCTTATCTACATAGATGGAGTCGACGTGTTCACCTAGAAACCTTATATTTCTGACGGCACTGATATTTCCACCAAGACGTAACACAGCAAGCAGCTAGGCTTCTTTCTACTATTCCGGTGGGAGTGTGGCCGCAATCAAGGCGGCGGCCCTTCGCACAGCCTTCCGTAGGTGCCTTTGGGATTTCAAGTTGAATTAGGTACTTACATATTCCACCTAAAAATGATCTTTTCGTAAATGAATACTGATCTCGGAATGGGCAAGGAAAGTTGTCTTTGATGTCATAATTTACTTAATTTTATTTAACTTTAATTTGAAGAGTGCCTACTCTAAGCCCAAGGGTGTTTAAGATAATCTAGCTTCTGAGTTTAGATTTGATTAATACTAATTGATCTTTAAGTACCTATTATATAAATGCGCAAAATTTATCATCATTTCTCGAATTTCACGGTTCCGACGATAATGGTTTGTAACACTATGACAGAAGGACTTGAGTTTCCTAAAATTTCTGCTGTTACATTCTACGGTTTTTTACTGCCTGTCCAAAATGGAATGCAATTCACTTCCTCTCCTTAATAAAACCCAAAACCTGTCCAGCCCAAGCACTCTTATACATTTTTAATTCCTCATTCCTTTATCTCACGTTCGGGAGTAGTAAATATAAGACAATATAAACATTTCCCTACCCCCCAGAGGAATCACAACATTCACAACGCGTTAGGAAAACTACCCAACTACTCAAGTTGCTTATTCTACCGTTTAGTAGTGTGACCTTGGCCTCTCAATCAGGAGGTCGAAGGTTCAATTCCCACAAGAAACATATGTAGCTAATCACCATCGTGATGCTGGATTAGAATAGAAAACTTTTATCTTTCCGACACTGTCAAGAATGAGCAGGGAATGGGCAGAAGCGTTCTCTGTGATATTTACTGCGCTTGCCAATCTACCTGCCAAATGTGGTGCTGGAGATATAGCGTGAAAATGTGGGGGGATGCTATCCTAACCTGGTATCAATATGCAAAAACAGAATTAAAAACACAGCTGTGTTTTTACAACATCGCAAGATAACATTATTTCATTTTTAAACAGTAACACAACTGTTGAGGTTTTGCTTATGTTTGCTTTCAATATTATTTGAGGTAAAATGTTTTTTAAATAATACGTCCAACTCGAATTGTATTGTAATAATATATAGGTATTTACTATTAAATAGCCGTAAGTTAAATAAGTTGGTACTGATATTTTTATTTGTATTCGTAACGAATGAATAAATTCACGTTATGTAACTTTGTATTTACTTTACTTACCTTCTTTCATTACTAACCATGATAACTCCATTATGATATAACTTATTTGGTGTCTGGCCCCTTGGGTATAAGACTTACCTGAAAAATAAAAAAAAGATAAATTAGGCAACATTATTTTACAAAACCAATTGATAATATAGGTTCCAATAAAGAGGGGGAACAAAGACGCATTGGGATACTGTGTCGTTCCAATACCAATAGTAACAGAAAGAAAATATACTGTGTTCTTCTCACCACACCATCAGCAGAAGTAAGCAAGACAACTTTTACCGCGGGAATATATCTCATTCCCACGGTAAAATCAATAAAGCCTCCGCTACGGTTCTAAAATCTAGTTTGTGACTCAGCAAATATCATATTTCAAAGTAAAAGGCTTCTCTTACACGTTCCTGACTCACTTACTCGTTCAGAGAACTTAATAAGAGGGTTCATGCCGAACACAAGCGCCACTTCGTAAAAAAGCTGCTATCACTCATTTCAATGAAATTTGCAAATCGATACCACCGTTTTTTGCGGCCCATAAATTGCTTTTTCTTTACAACTTAAAATAAATTCAACTTTAGAATCAGCAAACGTAATGTTTGTGACAAAGTTATGATCTGTGTTTCGAAATTTGAACCTCTACCAAGTTGCAAAGGGAATCAATTTACTAGTCGCAATTCACAATGGTTTTGTTTGTCAAATTCACAGTCAATACCTACACAGTCTCTTCTGAAACGATCCTCAAAACTTCATCACGCCTAAATTCTTTACAGGACGGAAAAATCATCAGCAGCTTGATAAAAAGGCAATTTTTATAGTATTTTTGTAATGAAACATATTTTGGTTTAATTTCTACTGATTTTACAATATGCTGAATACTAACCAGGAAGATAATACAGTATGTTTTTTTTTCTCCTCCCAAAATATGAACGCGTGTTGCGCTAGAGTGCGAAATAAACCTCCATAATAAAGTTATGATGCCAACTTCTGCTCTTCCAGAGTGCCATGAGTTTCTTAATCGTATTTTATTAGATTAAATCTGATAGGGTTTTACTTTGGAAGTTAGTTAGTTACAAGGTTTGAAACAACTTGATCTAGATTCATTACTTACTTACCTACAAATAATAATTGGAAGTTAGGTAATAATTATTTTGTGTTGTGAGATTATTCTCAGTTTGATCAGATCAATGCAAATTAAATGTCTGACAAGTTGAAAAAATCTTAGGTAGTTCAAACCCCACAAAAAAGAAACATAAATAAACTATTGAGCATTCCTATACTATTGCATATCAATATTATAGCACCGACCATTTGAAAAATACCTACGCCTCAGTCTCATCCGCAGCTGGGCTCGATTGCTTACAAAATGGCCGCAAATAACCTTAAATTATGGCATTGTCAGGGCAGCTCAACTTGAGATGGAATGAGGACGCAATGCCATGAAGTTAATAACATATTTTTAAAATTTTTGCTATCAAGATTTTTACGAGTCTCAGGCGAATACAAAAAATATTTATATATTATTTATCTTTCAAATGTTTTGGCACCAGATCTGCAATTAGAGTTAGCATCAGCATCGTCCTTGCATTTAAATTACGTCATGCATCCTTGGATTCATCTGTCCAATTCAAGTTTACCAGAAACCTCATTCATGGGTATGCAAATCTCATTCGTCTGGCTGAATCGCAAACAGTCTCTTGTGACCAGAGGACAGTGCAAACATCCTTTGGGAACACGAAGTCTGTCTGTTGGCAGTTGTGTGAGATTAGGTTCGAATAGTAGTTGTACAATGTGCATGCTGTATCATTTTACAAATGACACGTAGATAGCTTCAGCTAGTCGTACATACATAGTAAGCGAAGTATTACTTAATATTGTTTTTCTTTTCTGCTATTGCTATTCCCACTGTGTCAGTCGGCCATATCCCGAATCTATTATAATATGTCTGTGCTATGTTCCCAAAACCCGGACAGACCAGACTGTAATCTCGGTTTCGCTGATTGCTTTCAACAAAGCCTTTGTACCTTGTCAATGTCAGATAATTATCACTAGAACTGTCTCCGTTGTCTAGTGGTCTGAGCTTTCGGCACCCGATCCGAAGGTCGTGGGTTCGATTCCCAGGGGGAAACACTAAGTTGATATTTATCAATTTACCCGTTTGTTCAGATTGTTTGCACATTGCAGGCTGTGAAATGATTGTCTGTAATAAAAAAGATTTTATTCTTCGGAGGACACATAAGTACACGGGTTTAATTTGTCGTTTATCACAAGTTCATCGACTTTCAATTCTTCTCTTCTCTTGATGGAAGAAAAATTTTATATGCGTGTGAATTACTTCCAGTAGCCAACTCAACTTTGTTTACTAGTAGAGCTTCGTTTAACTTATTCCCCTGTCTACAACTTCGCCATACGAGCGCAATTTAGTAGTTTCAGTTGAGCGGTCAAAGAGCAGCAAATCAGCTGCAAAGACGGGCAAAGAAGCAATAGCAGTCCAATTGAGCTTCGAAATCACACGTTCGATTTCCAAGACAAAGAAGCTTCTGCTTTTGTGCACACATTCGTTTCCAATTTCAGTTTCGTTCCGTTTTCAAATCACGTCTGTTTCAATGTAAGCTTTTTCAAAATTGTTCCATTTTCAAACTACATCTATTTCAATTTTCAATGTAACTTCTTTTTGAAATCGTTCTATTTTCAAATCGCAATCGTTTGAGCTTTCATTTGTTTCGAGTGCCAGATATTGCGTTTGCGGGCCGCGTAGTTGAGGCCCTCTGGTTGATATTAGACTGTAGGTAGTGCAAAGTTACAACTCCGAGTATGCTGGCTCGGTTTTAATGAAAACTGGTAATGGGCTCGGTTGCCGACCCCATCTTTCATTACAATTTAGTAGGATGATCCTAAACTCAACAGATGGTGGTAATTTTGTTCTATAGGTATGTTTTATTGAGTCTATAACTGGAAAAATTAATATTATTTTTTTTAGAAATGGAATTGCTCTTGACTCGTGAAGCGTTGCATGATTTTCTATACCTATTCAAAATTATACAGAACATGACTCTATACATTCAGTTTATGAACAAAAATAACATTATTTCATTACTATAAATGTCTTTGTACGTAAATACGATAGAAGGTAACAGTAACATAATTCTAATACTGCACAACAATAGCAATCTTCGTTGAGCGTAATGCGGGTGTCATCTTGCGAGGAAACACAGTAAGTTATGGCTTCCAATAATAAGACGCCACACACCAGCTACAGGGAAATATCTCACACGAGCATTGAGGTGCGTTCACATTTGACATACGTGGCGTACATGGATGGTGACCCAAACAAAGGTCGCTCCGCTACGTCTGACAAGTTTTGAGGGTTATTCCAGATTGATCTGTAATCTTGATTGATTGTCTCTACCCCATAAAATAGAATAAAACATTTGGAACGTGACGAAAACTAAATTAATTCTATTTGACTCTACAAAGGGAACCAGAGTGATGAAAGAAAAGGTGAAATGGAGTAGAAAGAAGGTCTATTTTATTAAGATACTCGTAAAAGCTTCAATATTCCCTGTTTAAACTTTTGTCAAGGTATTTTTTAAATATACGAAATAAAAGTTAAATAAAAACCTAAAAGTTTCGGCAGTGAAATAACCGAAATATTTGTAAAGGATTGAAAAGTTTAGGGTCTAGCGTAATTACAAATTTTCCGAAATATTTTTGGCGCTTTTACTGTGAAGGAAAACATATTGAGGAAGCCTGCACACACCTACGAAGAAATTCAATGGCTGTGTGTGAAGTCGACCAATACGTACTGGGCCCACGTGGTCGACTATGTCCCGCCCGATCGCCCTATTCAGGACAGGCTACGGTCTATTAAATAAAGTTATAGGCCGCCTATATTGTACTGTTTTGTTCCTTACTTTTCTGTTGTATTTATTTGTGTTTCTTTGTGCAGTAAAGTATTCTGTATTGTATTGTACTTAATTGTAAAACGTAACTGAGTCATTTGGGGAAAATATCAACTTCGTAATCTCGTAACATCGTTATCTGTCCCGCTTCATAAAACTCGACGTAATGGGAATTAATTATGACTGATAAATTGCAATTTGTTATTTAAATCCGCAGTCGAGCATTTTATATGGACTCCGCCGTCCCTACTACGCTTTGAGTGATTTAATTTTGTACGGATGAATTAAATATGACGTGATGATGGCGTCGTAGAAAAGTGACTTGTGGGGAAGAAGCGAAAGATATGTATAAAATAAAAAATATAATCTATCCTCAGCTGCTGTGTTTGTTATGTACTTTTTTAAGAGAATGCGTTAATAAAAACAAATGTCATAGAAGTTAACTTTCAATCGTTAACAAATTTTTTGATTGTCGACCCTAGAGTCTGTTCGACAGGCATGGAATTTGAGGGCGCGCATTTGTACTTAATTAACTGTCGCTTGGTCATGTGAGGATTATGCCCAAGTCTTTAACAGTAACCTTCTACATAAAATTTTGGAGGTTTTAGGTCAAAAACCTAGGCATAAACGCCACGCAACCAGCCGTGGGATAGTTAATACAAATGTGCGCCCTCCGATTCTATGCCTGTTCTCTTTTCGAACAGACTCTACTCATCTTTATCTATTCTAAAAAGGTGACACGAGTGCTGGGAAAACTTAAAGTTAGTGCGAAACGTGTTAACCAGAATCAAGAGCGAGATCAATATTCCCCGATCTGGAAAATTTCACTGGAACTTTTCTTATCATTTTCTTAACCAATCGCTTTCTTCCTGATGGCCATCGCATTATAGATGAGATTTCTTATATTTTTCCCATTACGTGCCGATGACACTAAGAAGGATCCTCTGAGTTATCTCATTAAACTGTCCAATACAGAAATAGCCAGTACAGTGCTAGACTAGATTGTGACAGAAAATATAGATGTTATTTTATTACTAGGTAATATTAGATTTTTATACTAATCCGTTCCGCTACAAGTCTATTGATTGCAGCTAAGAATTTAAGTTTTTTTGTCTTTTCAACTTAAGTTGAAAATTCCTACTTATAATCCCTCGGGTGGAAATAGCTAGGATGATTTTTGATTTGTCAACATCGCATATTGAGGTTAGCACATCAAACGCAGCTTTGTCAAAAAAAATCTCAATCAAATAATATTCCCTTGATAAGTTTAAAATCAGTCATTAATATTTATTTCCAATATCCCGGAAAACCTCATTAAATCCGTAATCATGGTTATAGCAGCATGTAGTGGATGCAGCAGAAACCGGATTATAAATGAGGATTACGGATTTAACCGGATTTTATCGGTGTAACCGGATTTCGGATTGGGTTTTAGTTTTGACGAGCATGTTTCTGTTTTTCAGCGTTATTTTATAGTTTTGAATTATTAATTCTTTTCGATAAATCGGTATACTAAGAGCGAAGAGATTGCAAATTTTACATAACAGGGCGTTTGCTAAAAAATAATATTAAGATTACCTACCAATAGTTATAGTGCTTCCGTGCTTCGGAAGGCACGATCCCCGTCGCTGTCTTCGATAGTGGTCGTTACACATACCATGTCACAGACCAGTTAGCTATGCTATTAGGCGGCTTAAAAAGCTCTGATACCAGGGTTCATCGGGTCGATCGACAAGAAGAAGACCGATATAGTCTGATTTACAATCAAGTTTAAAAATGAATTTATACGGAAAAACACCCGTTATAAAATAAATTGAGCACACGGGACATTGATATGCGGGTCGGTTTACAGCAATAATCGTACAGGCAGGTCGCATCGCTCGGTACCATTGAAATACAATACCTTTCATTATTGAAAACGACGTATTTCAGATGAAAATACCCAATAGTATTTTGCACAATTGCGATTCTTGCAATATTTAATTTTCTGTTTTACATGTACCTACGGTTTACTTTTGTCCTTTTGTTATATAACATTAACGTATTTACTATGTAAAGCACTAGGCATATCAAATGCCAAATTGGCATATTTTACAGAAGATGATGTGAAAAATCAGACGAGGCTGTATGGCTCTGTTCCTTTGCCTATCCTATAATGGATGAATGAAAAAAAAAAAAACATTAATATTAGAAAGTTGCGCGGGGGTATCGATTTAGTCGCTGAATGCCGACTTTCTGCAAAACGCCTACTATTACAAATTATCAGACATCGCATCGCACTTTGGTTTTTCTCTAGAAGTAAATACCTACCAGTTGTATCTTAACTTACCCTCTAAATTTTACAAAGACCTTTTTCCTTGTAGGATAAAGGTGTAACTAATAAAATATATCAATTTTCTGTGTAAAAGATGTGCAGATACTACGCTACTACGCGCACGCTACAGAGTCGTAGTCCGTAGCGTTTTTCGTAGCGCAGATGAAAAACGCATTTTTATCATTAAAAAACTCTTTTTTTTTTCTTAGCGCATCTAGGGCTGGAAGTCACGTGTCCTCTACATTTAACTATTTTTGAGTGTTAATCCTTTTCTATGGCAATAAAATTAAATTCATCCTATAAATATAAATGAAAGAAAATAATAAATTCGACTCGGGCCACGAACTTCGAACCACGATCCTGCCCGAGGTTCGTGGCCCGAGTCGAATTTATTATTTTCTTTCTTTCATATTTATATGAAATAAAAATAGCATTGTGAGTGCTAAAATATCCTCAAAAATGTAAATTCATCCTCCACTTAGCACTACATAAATAGGAAACATTGTTCAGTTTACTAACACGTAATTTGAAATGACCTTATAAATCCAAGACTAAGCTCCCGCCCGAGGCTTCCCACACGTAGATTTCGTATTTCCGTTTGGGACAACACATTTTCCGCCGATAAAAAGCATTCCATTTAAGCTTCCGGTCGGTTTGGTAGCTTCAGGGCACACGCGGAAATATAAACAGAAAAGTCAACAAACAGTGACTCGATATAGACGAATTCCAATAATGTATTGGCAATATTTGAGCCAGTAAACGTCAATCTATCGAATTTTATCAAACCTAGGTAGGTAAATATAAGAAGTAAGAAATTAAAAATTCACTACGGCCAGGATTTGAACCTGCCACATTCCAAATGCCCTTCCATAGCTCTGCCAATTTGAGCTACCGAGGCGGTTGTCATTGACATTTTAATTAAATACTAAAAATTCTAAGGTGCACAGTAGGTACAGTGCCAAAACCGAGACTTTAAATTTAATTTTTATATTGATTCATTCGTCGTCAAATGAGAAATGTCATAGACATTTAAATAAAATTTACTTACTTACTTACTACGCTGGCTCAGCGACCCAAAGAGGATCTTGGCCTCAAATTTTAATTGATGAAAAATATTTTATAATAGCTTTTCATTCTTCCACATTTTCACCCCAACTTGTCACTATACATATACAGCGATAAACATTTCAATCCAAAATAAGATAGGCATTTCTCATTTATGATATTTGTAGCTCATATCCAGAAATACCACAGATAGGCCTCGCCATTTAAAACATACGTTTTACCAACTACCTTTTTCCATGAACGATGCTTCTCATTTCGCGTAATTATCTCGAGATAAAAGGCTTTCAGGGCTTTTGTTTTCCCGATACAATCCGTCTTTTGCAGCGGTCATGGCTGTGTTTTAGTACTGTTTAACAGTGAATTTAAATCAGTCGGATAATACTGTTTCGGAAGTGAGAAACGTAGATATCTACGTGACAAAGCGGTGTTTTACGGACTTTTAACAACTGTGTACGTCAATAAAGTACCAAAACATTTGAGAATGAGATAGGACAGGATTTGGAGATTGTATTTTGTACAAGAAAATGTAAATTAGTACGTGCGTATGGTTCCTGAAGTTACAAAGTAATGGATGTAACAATGTCACTTTTCGGACTTCGGTCTATGTTTGTAAAAACTAACAAAATTGGAATGAAAGCTTATGAATAGAAGATAAAATAAATAGGAAATTAATATTGAAAAAAGTGCATCTTCCTACATAGCAATTTTCTATTAACTGAAGACTGAAGCATTTTTAAATTGAGTTTCCATTCTATAAAGCATTAGATATAGGAGCCATACAACAATAGATTCTCCTGTGTTCTTTCACAAAGAATAATTGACTGCAACAAGGAGGTATAATAAAATGGAATTCCAGGAAAAAATCTCAGTTTATTGGAAAACTATCCATTAATAAAAGAAAAAAGAGTGAACAGGGATGAAATTAATACGAGTAGAATAGATAGGTAGATTAAGTACCTACATGGTTAGCTATGAGACTTACTGTGGCCAGAAATAGAAGATACATTCTAAACAGTATCCAACTCGCTTTATAAAAACTATCAAGAGGTAACAAGCAAAGAGTAGATCGTACCTCGTAGAATCGAGACTGCAACTGAAAGACGTTATCTGCCAGTGTCTGTTACCTGCTACCAACCTGCTACAGCCTGCAACTTCCTGCTACTGGCCAGATAATGAATGCTACTGACTTGGTATGTTTACTAAAGTTTGCTTCAAAGTCTGTTAGGTGACTGAGCTGAGATCGGAAGTAGGTACAACATCTACAAAAACAAAAAACGCAATTTTAAATTAAACAAAATATGGTTTAAAATATATTGTAATGAATGGCCAACCTATACCACTTGATATTAATTTTAGTATAAAGAGTTAGTAAAAAAAAACTGGTAGGATAAGTGGTCAAAAACAGTTTAATGATTGTAATAATAGCAGGTTAGGCATAGCTTACAGATAAACGGACAACCTGATTTACTGAACTAATAAAGAACCATCATGGAACCAAAATACAATTAACAGAGATACAGTTACACAATAAAGCACATTAAGCTCTTTAAGCTTTACAATAGCGCTATAACCGCTGAAGGCTGAAATAACGAACATTTTCGTTTCATAACGCAGGTAAATGGTTAAACTGTAAATGTAAAGCGAAAACCGGTGAATGTATAGCCCGAAATTACTGTTATTGTTCAACAACAAAACATTCTCATTTCCAGGCTTCCAGTAGATAAAGTATTAAAAGCATTTACGTGTTCATGATTAAGGGCAAGAACACACCTGCGTCACATTCCGTTTGGAAAGTTCCGTCCAACACGCTGTCAATGCTTTTTGCATTGCCTACTACAACATACCTGCAGAAGATTTCGCGCTACGCCACGAAGCGCGGAGCTTTCCGTCGACAGATTCTTCAGTAACTCCAAAAACTCCATCTTTTTCCAAACAATTCAACATGTCACGACACAAACGAGATAATATCTATCACAAAGAGTGACAACATCAAAGCAGACGCCATTTTGTTATCAAGACACCGTATGAAGGTGTGTTGATGCACTAAAAACCGCCTGAGAGCAACTTTGTATTTTAATTAATGAACGAAGGTTAAAAAAAGAAATTCGAACTTGGAACGAATGAAGGATAAGAAAAGAAATAATCTTTTGTAAGCGTAGATATCAGCTGATCTTTCTCTCTCATTTTTCCCTTTGAAGTAATAAGTACATAGATAAGGTTGTTTCAAAGGATCTTTCAGAGCCGCCGACACTGCCTTATGCCACTGCCATACAAAGAAAAATGATGTTGCGCAGGAAATTAAATTGCAGAAATGAAATAAAAGCAACCTTATATCAATTCTTTTTGAGGCGTCTTCTGGCTATAAATACATCCTCAAGTTAAAACAGAATCCAGTTGGAGGCATAAAAACTGGCAACGGAATTGATCAAAGGGATATAAAGCGACAGAGCGGTATAAAAAAACCTAGTCATTTTAGATTACGTCACAAAAAAGTAAAAAGTGCGTCAAATCTCTTCAGAAATACAGCTATAAGTCGAATAATAGATACCGAGAGTTACAAAATCCCGACGTTATTCGGCAAGTATCCAAGATTGAAAAACTTCGCGCTTTCTGTGGAATACCGCCAAACATACTTTCCTGTTTAGGAACGTTTTACATTACTCTGATTAGGTACGAGTTGGAACAGATTCAAAAGTACATAGCTTAGGGCAGCAACACACCTGCTGTGTAACGTTCGGTGTCCAAGGTTCCGTTCAACATGCTGTTTATGCTTTTTGCTCGACAAGAAGACAAATAATTGCACCTTGAGAGCAGTAGACTGATAGCTATGATGTTAGGATGTGTAAGCTTGCCATACGTATCTAATGGTATTAATGGTACCTAACTATGACGTATTCCAAATTAAATGGGCCTGAAGTCAAGAAACGGGGTACCTATCAAACATCCAGAAAAGTAGACACGAATATGAAACTGAACAACTTTTCCCGAAAAATAAGTCGACTATCATAATAGGCCGTACCATTTTTAAATACGATTATTTGTAGACCAAAGCTTGTTAAATACAAAATAACTTCAAGAACTAATTCCTAAAAACAAATGAGTTTCATAAAATTTCTGAGACGATCTAAGTACGTAATTAAGTCGAGATTGAGTTTTTAATAACTTTGGCGTCTTGAAAAGTTTCTGCCTAATTACAGAAAAACACAATTTAAGATTCATTTAAAAATAAAACAGTTAAGTCTAACTTCAAATCGGCTTTTCGGTGAGATTGCAATTTTTTTCCGCTGTAAAAATTACCTATATAAAATTTTAATTGATTTATCCACGAGTATATTTTCTCCCTATTTTCATAATAAGTTGAATGGCACAGGTAAAGTTGTATATTTTCTACACTTTTTGTTCTTTAGTAGGTACAAAACGTTTCTTATTTTGAGTATTACGCATTAGCATAGGTCATTATCGAGGTCATAATGTGGAGCATAAATGACCTAATCAACGCCGCATTCAACGGTCCCTCATTTTAACACAATACGCTTTTCCTAGAAGCAAATGACCTTAATAAGGCCCCAATCATTTACAGCTAACCGACATAAATTCAGGGAACCAACAAACTAACTAACCGACTCGTAAATAAAGGTAATTTCCTTGCCGTAAACATTTGTTAACATTAGTTGCGACTTTGCGAGTAAGTGATTATAGTTAAGAACTTTCCGCGTTTTGTCTTAACAATAGACACTTAGCTGCTTAAGGAAACTTTTTAAGGCTCGTATTTATAAAGCGATCTCAAGATTGAGAGCAATATTAAGTACGGATTTGACAGCCCGTTTTGTAATGAAATGACATTTCTGATACGAACTCAAACTAGCTGTCACTCTTGAGAGATGATTATAAATAGTACATTACTTTAGAAGACAAAAATAAAGCAATGTATGGTCGAGTAAATTTGGAAGGCCGAGACGCAGTCGAGACGCAGTCGAGGTACTACCTACCGGCATAACAGAAAAAAGTCCGATCCACTCTATATCTACTGCATGACTTTCAGAGTAAGCCCGGAAAGAAAATTACACCTAGCTGGTACGTTCCATAGAAGAAAATTATATTATCGGGTGCAAAAATATTTCATAACAATGACAGTACAACCACGCTTTAAAATATTTAAATGAACGTGGCGAAAAAAAAACTAAAGCCGCCATCATGAAATTTGACATTGTTTTAACCAAGTTTTAACTTCTCCATATAGGTACTGCAGCGCCCCCGTTCAAGTTCATTGCGAACCGCGTCTTTCCGAGTTGGAAAAAAAAAACTTTAAATCTCATCCACAAGATACTCCTATCCTCACTTTTCCCAAACTGGGTACGTATATGAAACTTATAAAACTTTCCCTCTTCGGCAAGTTACCGCTTAGCCAAATCCCTGGAAACTCAAGCAAATTGTTTCCTTAAACATTGCGCTACATTTTCCCGGTAGATATTTTTCTTTGAGATCCTGCGAATATGATGAATTTGTGAATGTATGTATGTTTGTACCTCTTTCACGCTACAATGGCTGGACGGATTTGGATGAAATCTGGCACACAGATACAATTTGACCTGGAATCAAATATAGACTGCTTTTTACCACGGGAAAGAACTTCAGTCCCAACGGAAAACTCATTGAGCTGCGAGAAAAACCGTGGGGTGGAAAGCTAGTCTGCGATAAATGTCAGAAAAAGTTTGGCAAGGCTTGGGCCTATACGGCGAAATGAGCTCGGTTTTAGGCTTGTTGCAAATAAGGTTTTATGATGATGCGATGTTAAGTTCCTAGTTCTTTATGGTTTGTAATTTGTAGTAAAAGGAAACAGGCTTGGTATAAAAGTTTGGAGTTTATATAATGCCAGTTTGAAGAGTGTAAGTTGCTCAGTCAACGAAACTGAACACCTTTCATCAGGAAATTCTTTCAGAAAATGAAAAAAAAATGTTGGCTCTACCACACAAATTGTCTAATCTAATCGAGGTGTTCATTATGTATGGAAAAGTAAGAAAAAAACAAGTCCTGAAAGATTTTCCTCAAAAAATTGATCAGTTTCGTCGATTGAGCAACCCCTATCAGTTTCTGGTACAATGTTCCTTACACCAATCATTCTAGCAATCATAAGATTACTTTTGTGACAATTTCATCTGATTAAATATCTATTTGCATGAAAATCTGCCTCCTAATGCTTTCAAACTATCATATTCCTATAAACTAAGCGAAGGTCTAAATATAAATTGCAATTAGCATCAGACTCATGTAACATTACGCGTGTGGGCTGGTAGAGGCAGGGTAATTAGAACCGACTGGTGGTTCTCCATTTCATACCAAAGAGCAATATATTGCGTCTATTTATAGAGAATATTCAACTGCAAAATGTCATAGGTAGGTAGATATGTACTACTTACATTAAAGGTTTTTTTTTATATGGAGTTGGTGTGTTTCAGAGAACTGTAACAAGGAGTGCCAGATAGATATCTAATTATCTATTAACTAAAGAAAGGCTGTCATCGCCGCGAAGAATTCCAACTTCAACTTTTAATTAAGGCCCGTAAACAAACATAATTGAGATTGATCCTGACAGCGAGTTTAAGTTCGTATCAGAAATTTTATTTCAGTACAAATTGCCTGTCAAATCCGTAATTATGCTCCCAATCTTGAGATAGCTTTAATCTTAAAAAAATCTTGGCTTTGTCATATAAAGATGCTCTCCGGGATCTCCAGTTTTGTATGGACAAAGCAAATTTTTTTTTGAGCTAAAATTTTTGTACTTTGGGAAAGTTGTTTGGTATCATCAGTAGAACATGTGGTTTTAAGGAACGCAGTACTTTTTTTTCCACCCTGTATTAATATTTACCGAGTAAATTGGACGCGTATTAGTGATTCCAAGCATGAGTCTCGAAGTTCTGACATATTTATGAACCAAAACTATATCTAACTTTTACAAAACCCTGTTAAAGAGGAAATGGGATAATCTTTATGTGCGAAAGAAGTTAATACCGATTTCGGTCGCTTATAGGAAGAAATTTTATTTTCCTTAAGTACATACATACATACATAAAATCACGCCTTTATCCCTAATGGGGTAGGCAGAGCGAAAACGACCGAAAGGTCATTCCGCCACGTCTGACAAGTTTTGAGGGTTATTTCAGATGGTCATATGTATTGCTATAGTGACAGGTTGTCAGCCCATCGCCTAAATTGTAATACATTAAAACCCTCTTATCCCTCAGCTGGTTTTTACAGCATGCCCGGGAGGAGATGCAGCTGGCACATTCTATGTTTTTCTATTACTCCCAGTCCAGCATGGAAGATGCAGCATTTTCCTTAAGTAAAATAGTAATAATAGTGAATGTTTTTTATGTATATTACAATGTTGCGGCTACCAGTATCCATACAAAGTAAGCAAGTTAATTAATTCATTAAAAATATTTTTTATGAGATTGTCTTACCATAATTACAATAAATATTCTTAGTACAAAGTAGTGCCCGACGTCTTCAATTTTAATGAACTTCAATAAAATTGCTATGATATGAAAACTACTAAAGAAAATTTACAGCAAGGTACTGTTAGTAATACAGGATGTAATGGGCACCTTCCTGAAAAGTGATATAGGGTTGCTCAACTAACAAAACTGAATAACTTTCACAAAGAAATAGTTTCAGGAAGCGAAAGACTGGCTACCCCATGTAAATTTCCTCATTGAGATGGTCTTTTTATACGGGAAAGTATTTTTTTTTCATTTCCTGAAACAATCATTACCTCCCTAGCCTTATCCCGTGTCTCACGGGGTCGGCTAGCTAATCTAGATAATTGAACGAGGGTACTGATTTTTACATTTCTTGAAACAATATCCTGGTGAAAATTGTTCTGTTTCGTTTGACTGAACATGAGCAAACCACTTTTATAACAGAAATAACGGACTTCTAAAAGAAAACGTATTAAACCCACCACATAGCGGCCAGCTATAACTTTTATCATAGTACTTTTATATCATTAGCAATTTGGCAAGTAATACTTTCAGTTGGGAAGTCGTAAAATTCATGAAACTGACCATCAAGTTACTTATCCTTTCAGCTTCCATGTTCGAACTTAGTCTGTGCAGTAAACTTAGTTTCAGAGAGTGGGAAGCTCATGAAAGCAACAAGAAATAGGGTTGCCAATTATGTTGCTAGTTTGACCTAGAAAAGTATGGCTTTTTTATATTATTAGAAATGGATTTGCTCTTGACTCCAGTCTAGATCGGAGGCGATAGAGACGAAGTCGACGATGGAGCGAGCTCACCCAGAAGATGCCTGTTCACTCTAACTTTGAAGTGTTGGGAGTTCCATTATTTTGCCGTGGGCATTATGAAAGAGTTTTGCAAGCGCTTAGTCCGTATTTACCATATTTTTCAAATGTCTCCTATCGGAGGATTTTGGGAGGTTGGCAACTATTTCGGCGATTTCAATTTTGAACTGTAATGCGTGGTCTTCTTCGTGGTCCATTGGCGTAAGTTGTCAAGCCAAAATATTGTAGTAAATCAATATGATATTTTGATTCTAACTTAGGATATTATTAACATCACTATCTGTATCGACATTAATATTATTTACACTATAAGAAAAAATTATATACCAAATGGTTTTATTGATTTTATGAAACCCGGTGTTTGCTTTTTTTTTTTTTTTTTTCTTGTCAATGATATTAATTTAGCCGTTGTCTGACAATCGATATCCTGTCGATAGCTTGTATTAGCAACACTAAAGTTGAAGCAACTATAAGTCTGGAATCTTTGACACTAGCTTCTGTTTAGAAGCTTTTACTTGTTTCTAGGTTGTTTGAGTGCCTTTATAGATTAACTAGTGTTGTTGCTTTAGGTAAGATTTAAAACGTATATATTATAGGCATAAAACATAATAATGCGCCCACAAAAAAAAATGCGATAAAAAAATAAGTTTCGATCAATGTTATCAAGTTTTTTTTAGGTTTTTACGCATGACACGTGCGGGAAGACATTTGGTGATGCTATTCTAATCCAGCACCGTGCGGTACACAATACCTAGTCCTGTGGAATACTTACATTTCGATTATCCCCAATTTACTCACGCAAGTACTAATTCCGTTCGTACTTAATAATGTAACTAGATTAGATACTTCCACAAGCCACAATGATAAAATCGATGGCCGCCGTATTAGACATTCAATATTCACTGCTCTACATTAGTAATGAGCTCGTACTATTACATACTGTGGTAATGAGTAGTCAGTGGGTAGATAATGATGGCATGTTGGTTTGTGGTAGCATGGGGTTGTGAGGGTTAGGCATTTTGTGTAAAGCCCGTCTGGGGAAATACCAACCATTTTATTAACATATTTTTTCTTTTGTTTACTAAAATTTATGGGTCAGTTGAGTCAGTTCACAACTAGAAGCGATAGGACAGGACGCGACGCGCACTTTTCAAAAGCGTGAGGGAATCATAGTACTTTACTTTACAAAAAGATGGACAATTCATGGACGCAGAACATAAAAAATCCTCACAGCGTCGCGCTGCGCCACGCCGTGCAGCTTGTCACTTTGTGGTACAACGAGATGCATCGCATCGCGTCTGTCAAATGTCAACTGACCCTAAGACGACATTTTTTTCTCAGTCGCCATAACTACTTCCTGCTTAAAAGAGAATTCTGGCACTAAATAGCTTGCTGTGTTCCGTCAAAGTGGCTTTGAACCAAGTTCAAAGGCTTTGATGCTTTTAAAATTCTGGTTAGGCACAGCTCACAGTTGACTTTGTTAAAAAATAATATCTTTTAAATAGTTTACGTTCTGCATTACATAACGTATACCGGCACTTGTAATTTTTAAAATTACTAAAGCATTACCATCTTTATAATGTGTTTACTTAAACCATTTAAAGGAAAATATCCGAAACACTTTCTAAATAATTATGCAACTTTTACATAACTGTCCTAAACTTATTTTAAAAAGTAAAATATGCTAATTATATTTGAGAATACATTCAACAAACCATAATGGACTTCTTGGTCTTTAGTCAAAATGCAAAAGATTTGGGTCAAAACCAGGGGAACGGATTTTGAAATTAAGAAATTGTAACATATAGTTTTTTCGACTTTTTCTACTCTCCCTGACCCTTAAAGAAATGCATAAAAAAGGGATGGTTTTCATGACTGACGACTAACTATATAGACTGCAATTTCAGTAGGTATAATTCAATTTGGCCCTTCTTGCTTCGTTTTGAAATAATTACAGGAATGAGTCGTATTTTTTTTATGCATATTAAAAATAACAATTCGTAAACGAGGTCTTTCCGAGTGGATCTGCTGATATTGATAACCCAGATTTAAGAAAACCAGGTTCTGATCAACGTCTGCCTCAGAGAAATTAACATAACTTGTTTTGTTTCTTGAATTAAATGTGTTCTGTCTGTTAGGTACCTAATATCTTTTTCTTCGTTAAAATAATTTGTGTGTTCAGTTTGTTGCTTCATTCCATATTATTGCAAATCTTTAAGCAATTTTTTACGATTTTAAGCTTAACATTAGTTAAATAAAAAAAACATATAATTTATTTCTAGGTTGACTGCTTAGATACCCTTTGTTAGCAAGTAAGCATTTCCAAAATCATTGGCAATCAATCAAACAAAACCCACGCAAAAGACGCTGAGCTGATACATTTATCTTTATCTAAGACGCGTCTGAGAAACATTTGTCTTTCGCAAACGCTTTTTCCATATATCGAGACGTGAATTGACGTGATTATTATTACCAAGGATTATTTATCTTTAGCCCTACTAATTTTATAAAGAGGAATGATGTATTTTTGTTTGTAAGTATGTTTCTTACGAATAAACTCAGAAACTATGGACAGATTTCAAAAATTCTTTTAGGTACATTAGAAAGTTACATTTACAATACAATACAATACAAAAATTCTTTATTGCACCAAAAAAAATTACAGATACAAAAAAAAACAGAAAATAACAGTAGTACAACACAGGCGGCCTTATTGCTTACATTTACCCTATATGCAACGTTTTACTAAATGTCTGTTTATATTGAAATGGTCAACCGGCGTAACTATAAATATGTCTTGCGCTGAACTTCGACATTCTAGATTCATAATATCACCACAGCCTTCCTAGAACTCAATATTAGCGGTCACCACCTCATCCCTATAAGGTACATAATACTTAGTACTAACACACTTAAATAAGTTCCTCAGAGAGAATTATCTAAAGTCTTCTTAATGATTAATAAACTCACCAGCTGGTCAGCAGTAGTACTTCCGCGGCCGCGGCAGCTCGCAGTAACCAGTTCCAACCGGTATCAGACGTAAGTCACCGGCGCAGGCGCAACTGCAACAAACGTAGGATTCGAGGTTAGGTTTGTTTTCCAACGGGACTGTAAACAAACCAGTTAATTTGATAGTTTTTTATTATAACAAAATTGGGTGGTTCCGTTCTGCAGCAACTCGGTTTTGGAATGATCTCTCGCCGCCTGCCAAAAAAATCGAGATAATGTTTCGTCTTATCGTAAATGGGCACGCCGTGACCTATACTCTACTATAACACTAGAGGCACATTTGACAAACCATAATTAGTAATATTAATTCTTAAAACATTGCGATCGAATAACGTTCCGAAAATCCTATACGAGTACCTACGAGCTCTGAAAACTAGTCTAGATATAGGGCACCTGATGGACATAAAAGTTCCACAAAGGTCGACTGTACGAGGAATTTTTGGATAAACTAAAAATACAAATCAAACTTCTCTTTTTAAGCTTCACACACAGTTCTGTGTGCGGTTTATTTGTTCATTCCATATCTGTATGCTCCAGTCCAGCCACTATGTTGTGGTCGAGGATTTTTTGGCTCTTTGTAAATTGCGTAGACAGACATGAATATTTTTTTGATGGAACATTTCAGCAAAAAAATATTTTGTGATTATAGAAAATGGATATGAAAAGTTCGAGGGTTAAAATAGGAAAAGAAGGTTACCTACGATTTATTTATTTATAAAACTTTATAGCACAATGTAGGGATTGAAGCAGGTGTAATAAGAGAAAAAAAAACTGTAACTAACAGAAACCACTGAGTTGAGTTGGTAGTACAGAAACCTACTTATACAAATGTAAAAGTGAGTATGTAAGATATTGGAATAGTCTGCATTCGGTAAAAATATTGTATTAACTTTCTCTTTAATTGTTATCCGATATTAAACCAATTAAATTGAAATTTGCGCAAATTTCGCGATGCTGGGCTGGCGTAATTATAAACGTTTACTCCACATAATTAGCGCCACAGTAGACTGTTTCCTACTCCACTCCAAGTAATTAGTCGTAAGTAAGTAACTCGCAAAATTTCGCATGAAGCGTTCTTTATAAGTCAATATTTTTAACTTTATAGGGTTCCGTTTAAGTATATTCATAATACCTAGGCATTTTTGTTTGGAATGAGTTTGAATTTAAACGGCACCAGACCAAACCCCATAGCATGCCATCGCGCGATAACAAATATTTCGCACATATCTGTCAACATTCAATACAATTTGACAGATAGATAATGATTAAAATTTATTATGGCTATCGTGGCCTTATCGAGGGTGCATGCTACAGGGGCAAAGGTGACTGGCTTCTTAATATATTTTTTTTCTAAATTGATGTTTGGGACCAAATTTAGTATTTCAAGAACTAGCATTTCCATGCGTAGTTTTATTCGAAAAGTTGCGCTAGCGTAGGCAATAAACTCTCTTACAGTGATTACTGAGCAACTCGCCCCAGCTTGGAGTGTTAAATCGATTATGATTAACTCGATTTTAACCGAGTCGATTATTCGGTCAAGTCGAGACTTAATTAACGATTCCGCTGTCCCGGATCTTAGTAACGGTTACCTCTAAATAATTATAATTGTTATACTCTTGGTCATTATTTTAGTAAATATCAACGCGGACTGAAATTGATTGTCTGAGAAAATGATTCCGTGCTTCGGAAGGCAAGTCAAGACATCAACTCAGACCAACATGGAAATAATCGCCATCCCAGGCGTCATCACTATTGTGTCATTTAATGATACCTTCTGGGTTGAAATGACCAAAATTACCAAAGTGTTCAAATGACCAAGATACTAAAATGACCATCCATAACAATACATTACTTATTATTTTTTAATATTGATAACCTTAACCTTCACCTAGCATGACATAAAAGACACCTTTGTGCTCCATAAAGCTCATAAAAATACACTGTGAAATATCTTCATTGCTTTTTTACTCACATCGCTCCCAAGACACACATTTATTAAGTTCTCATATCACTGTGAAAATACCAGGTGTGAGATTCATTTTTTTGGAGTAAAATACTGCCTCCGTGGTCTGAGCCATCGGCTCCCGATTCGGAGGTCGTGGGTTCGATTCTCACCTCACGGGGGAAAAACAAAGTTGATATTTTTGTAAATTAAACTTAGTGAGATTTTCTCCGGATTGGGTACATTGCAGGCTGAATATCCGGTCCGAAAAGAAAAAAGGTCTCCGTGCTTCGGAGGGCACGTTAAGCCGTCAGTCTTGGTCGTTGTCTTTGAATGTTCGTTACAATTACCATGTCAGAGGCCTAATAGCTGTGCCAATTGGAGGGTTGAAAACTCTGAAACCAGGGTTTATCGACTCGGAAAACCCACTCGAATAGAGGAAGACCTTAGTTAGGAGCTTCTTACCTAATACGTGAATAATGTTAATGTACACAAATTTGTAGATCGGAAGGATCTTTGAGCCCATTTGAACTTCCTTGAGATTATCATCACAAACAACATCTAAGGAAGGCACAGTAAAGATACTGTGAGAGGCTAACGAGGGTAGAAATAGGTGTACCAACATGGGTTGACTTTTAACTTGTAACTTGAAATGGCCGATACGAAACCTAGTGGTCTTAAGTCAAAGTTGATGTCAAATTAATTTTACTTCAAAGTACTTCGGAGAAATTTTCTCATATTTCGATTAATCCCTCCCTCAAATAAGAAAGATATCTCAATTGAGAAACTTTTCAAAACTAAGCTAAACTCAAAACAAAACTCTACATTATTTAATAGGTACTTGAACTGTCGAAGTGTATCTCTTTGTACATTTTACATTAGTTTGTGAGTGGTAAGTTTCATAACAAGTTATGTTGGTAAAGGTAAAGTTTATGTCAATTTACCTGTCAAATGTGTCGATCCTGGCTGACACTTTAAGGCCCGTATTTATAATCCGCTCTCAAGAGTGACAGCGAGTTTGAGTTCATAACAGAAATGTGATCTTAGTACAAAACGACCTGTCAAATCCATTTAATATTACGCTCAATCTTGAGATCGCTTTTTTAGATACGAGCCTAAGTTTGTCGTGTCAGTGTACAAACTTTAACTCGCTATCCATCTTGAGAGCTTATTATCAAGACGGGCATTATCTACAAACGTCACAGAGCTTCCATAATTTTCTAATTTATAAAAATGTTTAAATTAGTTTTTATATAAATGTATAGAAGCAAAATAACTATAGAACCAACGCCATAGAATAACTTTCTTTATGATTTATACCGTACAAGACTAAGTCCAGGATAACAAGCTTTATGAGTTAGATTTTCATCTTCCAGGCTTATTTTCTCGCAGCTCACGTACAAAACAACAAAACAAATCTCCTCAATTGTCACATATATTTCTTTCGTCCCTTTCTAAGGCCTGCGATTTCTAAGAATGGTTTGTGCCTGACACTAGCGCCAGTTTCTGAAAAAATGCACGAAAGACATTGTATCGCAATCGCAATTCGCATAATGGCACTAGCTTTGGGCATAAACACGGCAGAAATATTCATAATCGGGGTTTACCATACAAGGCAAGATTTTTCATACACCGATGATTTTTAAAGGCTTGTTAAGACTATGATACTGAATAATTTTATCTATGGAACATAGGTGAACTAGGAAAAATGAAATCTCCCATACAAAATGAATCTGACACCTTTTGTATGGGAAGTCATTTTTTTTTTCATATTTCGACCTTTGTTACAAGCCCTTAGAATTTATTTGGTGAATGAAAAATCCCACTGTACCTACCTACAGCTTTATTTGATCTCTTCAAAATAAGAAAATATTCCAAAGCCGCCTAATTCCAAGTCTAGACTTTTATCTAGATTCAAATGTCGCCAACTTGGTATCTGTTAATCTGATTTAAGGTGTTTGTGGTGAATTTTCTTTTGAATAACGTAAAAAAGTAACGTAAAAAGTTGAAAGGTAAAGGCACACACACACACACTTATACCTACTAGTTTTGATTGTTTGGTTTCATTTTTAAGATGATTATTTATTCGCTTTGTATCCAACTCTATTGTTGTTGTTTGTAGAGGAAATAAATACCATTTATTATTTTATTATTGAAGGTAAAAAGATCAACACTTTAAAGGTTTATTTTCAAAATATAATTTTCAAAACACAGATGACAGATTGCTTTCACAGACGGATGAAATCAAAGATGAAATACAAAACTTAGTCAAAAGTATACTTACACTAATTATTTTGAATTAATTAAAAAAAAAAAACGTTTTTGTTTTTTTTTAACTTTATACCTTTGTTGAGTAATTTACTAGTCAGTTTACAAAATTGGTCAATTTCCATCATAAACTAATCTTACCGTAGAAAAGGTTCAGTGGTTTATTTTAGTTGAGGTTTACCTCATGTTTCAGGTATTTAATAAGCTTACAAATACTCCGATACAAAGCGGGTATTGGGACGTTTCCACAAAGCATTTCAATATATAGTTGGTATTTGCAATATTATTTCAAATATTCTATCCATATTGGACTATGCAGAATGTTTTCCTTGTAAATACAATAGAGTACAAAATCCGCAGTAATCGAAGGAGAACATAGAAATTTCAAGCCTTGCGCGTTCCAAAATTGTGAAATAGTGTTGCCCGCGATATTATAAAACATTCTTTATTGAGTGTTGTTTTATCAATGATATTTTATCAAAGTTACTTTTGCATTATTAAACACATGTTATTCATAATGAACAAGTAAGCCGCTACAAATATTCACTACAAAGTTACTCTTAATGGATTGCTTATTTCTCTGATACAGTATACCTAACTATCTATATTAACAAATCAATAAAAATATGAAATAAAAATAGCATTGTGAGTGCTAAAATATCCTCAAAAATCAATAAAAATCGTTAAAAGTCATATTGAATACTCTAAAACGATCCTTTATTTTTGAAGACACTATTATTTTTTCCAAATAAATATAACCATAATATAGTGAAACTGATCCCTAGATTCATCTGGGTGAGTTTGCTGCGTCTTGCTGTGTCTTCGTCAACCTTACATTTAAATAAAAATAATTCTGTACGTATACGTATACAGAGTCGATAACATCAAAACATAATAAAATAATACTTTCAACTACCTACTACGTGATCGTGATAAATAATTATGACATATTCGATAAAAAGGTGGTCGATTCGATATGGTGTCAAACTTATAACTTAACTATCGATACCAAAACTATCGGTAGTACAGCACTACTCGTAGAGAATCTAGTGAAGCGGAATAAATGCGTTTTCTGTGTAGCAAATGGCAATATTGGATTGTAACCAAATGTAAGTAAATAAGAGAAAATCAAGTTGCCTATAACCGATAAGTCGGTGATGGAATATTGGCAATATGTAGTCAATTTATGAAATAAATCAGAACATCAATATTTACTCTAGAATTCTCTGTTAATATACAATGTACCTTACGAATACTTATACATTTTATTATTTTCATATCGAGTGGGTTTTTCAAGCGGACGTACGAACCGATGAACTCCACAGTAGGTACGCACAGATCTCATATTCTGACATGGTATGAACGGCTGACAGCGATCGGGACCGACAACTTAACGTGCCCTCAAAGGTACGGAACCCATTTTCCTTGATAGACAATCAATTTAGCCTGAATTGTCCTAACTAAACTGGGAAAAATGTGATAAATATAATATTTCACCCCATTGTGAATCGAATCTACGATCGGGAGGTTTCAATTCGGGATCCCAAGGATCAAACCACGGAAGCAGTTAGGTATACAGGGTGTAACAGAAAGGGTATATGCATCGAGAAATGTGTGAATCTACCCATGAAACTGAACAACTTTCCCTAAGAAACATAGGTCGAAAAACGAAAAAAAAATCGTGACCTTTCATACTAAATGCATCAGCTGATAGCGTATTTAGTATGGGAAGTCAAAATTTTTTTTCGTATTTCGACCTATGTTCCTTAGGGAAAGTTGTTCAGTTTCATGGGTAGATTCACACATTTTTCGATGCATATACCCTTTCTGTTACACGTTGTATAGCATAGCTTACCTACTATTTATATGCTACTAACTACGCAATGTATATCAAATTGTCCTAGTAAATTGTACTTTTATGTTGCCCTGAAGTACCTAAGTATTCTGAGGGTAGGTAGGTAAGTAGGTACTAGATTCAGGAACGTGCTTCACTGTCAAAACGGATTTGGCCACAAGATAGGTAGGTAATGGTCGGCCCTCAACCTACATTACACCGTGAAGGTTAGGTACTTAAATTCTTCTTGTTATTTTTACATTGTGGAAAAAAAAAACATTTCGTGTTTGTCAAGGAAGAGACCAGGTCAGTCAATTCATTCAGTACAGTAGGCTACAAAAGTTTTCAACCACCTATCCCAGCAAAGTTCGGCGACGAGTAGCATGCTGTGTTCCGTAGGTTTTATATTGTTTTTAAAATTGAACGTATAATTTAACCTTAAAGGCAAATTTATGATCTTTCCAGAGTTTTTGGATGCCTAGGTAGGGTATGCTAGTTACTTTTAGACTTTTAGGTGAGCTTTCCATTGTGGATTCTTTATCATTCAGCTCTGGCCCAAACCAGAGAGCAAAACATGGTAATAAAAAGTAACGCAAAACCATTTCTATTTCAATAACGACCGCAACAAGAACAAAAAGCTTAAATCATTGTTTTTCCGCCATTTTCCTTTTCCAAGCTAATTTCAAGATGGCGTTGTTAATTGTCGAGTTTATTTGAGCTTTGTGCTGGAGAGCCGCCATTTTGTTCTGTTTAAGTCGAGCCGTTTGAGGACAAAGGTTGTAATAGGGTTTACCGTCTGAACAATTTGTTTTGTAAAACAATCCTGCTGCGGTGGAAACGGGTGAAAGTCTGTGAGAATGGAAAGCTCCAGGTTGGAGTGTAATGTTATGTACGGAAAAGACATTTTGTTAGATACTTATTACTAACTATAATTCATGCATGAAAATACTTAGTATAGGTACTGATGTACAATTTCTAACGTTCCCTAAAATTTCCAGCACGAATATGTTTATAGATTTTTAGGTATATAGGTATGGAAAGCATTAAAAGTATATTAAGGCTCGTTTTTATAAAGCAATCTCAAGATTGAGAGCAATATTAAGTACTTATGGATTTGACAGACCGTTTTGTACTGAAATGAAATTTCTGATACGAACTCAAACTCGCTATCACTCTTGAGAGCTGATTATAAATACGGGCCTAAGACTCAAGAAAAAATTCAGCCAAAAAAGTTGATTAAAGTAATATGTTATTAACGTTTCATATTTTAACCAATGGCTTAATTTTCCCGGAGGTACATCCACGGCTATGTGCGGTCGGAGCCAACTCTCTGTTTTTATTAATCTCTAATTAACTTAATTAATTAAGCGGTTCATTACGAGGAGTTAATTATTTTAAAATTGCGCTTTAGATGGATTAACTTCTGAATTTATAACATGCTGTAGATGTAAAGAGATTTTAAAAATCTTCTTCTTTAGATTGAGTATGAGTACGCCTTTTACGAGGCGTTTTACGTTGTACCTACCTCGTAAGGGATAAAGACGTTACTTTATACAGGGTGTTCAAAAAATAGCTGACCATATTTTAGGGTGTGAGTCTAGCCATGAAACTGAACAACTTTCCCCAAGGAACATATGTCGAAATATGAAAAAAAAATGGCCCTCCCATACAAACGGTATCAGCGGCTCGAGTCTATTTGTATATGAGGGCCAAATATTTTTTTCATACTTCGACCTAGTTCCTTGGGGAAAGTTGTTCAGTTTCATGGGTAGAATCACACCCTAAAATATGGTCAGCAATTTTTTGAACACCCTGTATATGTATGAGTACCCCTTTTAAAATAAGTCTCTCGTTAAATATAAAACCACTTACCACACTGAGTTGAATACTGGTTTTGCGGTCAAATTTTCCATTTAAAACAACAATGGAACAACCAGCAATTTCGGTTATTTTCAGAACACACGAATCTATTTAATTACTCTTAACTGTGAATAGCATTTTATATTAAATAATAGTATACTTACATACATACATAAAATCACGCCTTTATCCCTAATGGGGTAGGCAGAGCGAAAATACCCGAAGGTCGTTCCGCCACGGCTGACAAGTTTTGAGGGTTATAACAGATTATTATGTAATATGTAGTTGTAGGTATATGGCTATAGTGACAGGTTGTCAGCCCATCGCCTAAAATTCCAATCCACTGAAACCCTCAGATCCCTCAGCTGGTTTTTACAGCATGCCCGGGAGATGCAGCTGGCACATTCTATGCTTTTCTATCAGTCCCAGTCCAGCATGGAATAAGAAGTGCGGTAAGTAATTTGCAAAGAAATTGCGTTAAATACACCCACATATTTTTAAAGAATTTTTGACGTCTCGCTATCTCTGTAAGAGATATGGACGTGATTGTATTTAAATGGGTTTGTTGATAAAAAATTAAATTGTAAAGAAATCCATATCTACGGTGCATGTCTGAATGACGATACATACCAACTTAGATTCCATAATCAGTACGTTCCTTTTTACACAAACAATCTCAAACGTGCTTTATTTATTTCCACAAAAACACACCCAATGTTACACTTTTGCACTCATAACACATTGAAAACAAAATGTAGATGCTGTACAGGGAATAATAAACAGATAAAATATTATGGCCCTCAAAACTAAGCAAAAATTTAGCTCAAGAAAAGATATTCGAAAAATTTGCAAAATAAAACTTGGATTCTCCTTACAAAACTACCAGTTAAATTGAAATGGAGGACCAAAAGCGATGATCCACAATTATTAAGTTCTTTATTATTTCCTGGACAGCCTTACACATACACAAATTCACTATCGTATTAAGCGAGACGAGACACGTTCTAAGATTTCGTCAGCACGCACGTGCGCGCTAGTCGGCCGCGCGCTATACTACTACCAGTATTGTGCAGTGTTGCCAAGTCTTTGTAGTATGAAATTGCAGAAACGTCGCCCAAGGAGAAGTAGCCTAAAATCGTCCAAATATATTGCGAATAGCCTAAACAGCTACTATTTTAAAAGACTCAGTGTAAAATAACTTGGTTCTTTAAATAATTTGGCTTTGGATTTTTATACCGATGATCTTAGAACTCAAAATCTATGTCGATAATAGAAATCTTCAATGACTATTATGAAACCCCTTACGTTCAAGCTCATTTTGTTCGTAATCTTACCCTAGGTACGAGTGTAATATGCAGATTTAGGCTGAATTCGCCTAATTTTCGAGATAGCCTAAATGGCGGCCAGTCGCCAATAGCAATTTTCCTCAGCACCTTCCGATATAGCCTAATAGGTGAAAATTCTCCGCACTTGGCAGCACTGGATACAATACTGTTACCGCTGCGCCGGCGCCGAACACGGAACCGTTGCGACACCAACTGGTCAGTCAGCGCTGCAATGAGACAACCGATGTGCATCTGCATACTGATCAGCGATTGTTCTGCGATCCTTCTGTGATTTTGGACGCTGAGCAGAGAGAACATGTATTTTTGTCTAGGCCACGATGGATCAAGCAAGGTCACTCAAAGCCTATAAGGTACTGGCGGCATTCCCACAGCCCGATGAACCACGACAAGTTACTTGGTGCCAAACTTCGGTACACGGTAAAAACAGATTTCTTCTATTAAGTCAAATTGCATTCGATTAAGGCATATTTATTAAATCCAAGAAAGTGATCCTCTCCCTATAGCCGCTAGACAATATTTTCTTCGTAATAGTAAAAAATATTCTTAAAAATATATTTTTGTAACAAGAATAATAAGTTTAATGCAAGACATCTATTGTTTTTTTAAGACACCGCTATTTGTAAAACCAAGTTAGAGTATTCTTAAACGAAAACTCTTTCTTAATCTCTTGCAGACTAGCCTTACTTAAAAGTAAATTGTTATATTATTCATACAAGAAAATGTTTTCTTGGCTTGAGTAATTACAGTATTAAGACGAAATAAGAAATTGTACAACAAAGTAAAAGCATTATTCAACGAAAACTCTTTCTTACTCTCTTGCAGACTAGCCTTACATAAAACAAAATTATTATGTTGTTCATACAAGAAAATGTTTACTTGGCTTGAGTAATTGCAGTATTGAGATGAAAAAGTAATAATGTTAAGTTGAGATTTTGTTTATTGAATGAAAAATTGAATTTATTGTTGTAAAGTATATGATAATCTCACGTTAAAATAAAGTTCCTTAAATTGAGGCGTTTGGTTTTGTTGTACCAAAGCAATTGTTGTCTTTGATAAAGAACTATTTGCTTAATATGAATATGTCTAGTTTATACCATTAAGATTGCACTGTCTTGCGTCGAAACATAACATGTTTTGATTTAAGCCGGAAAATGGCTTAAATCAAAAACATGATATGTATCAACGCAAGACAAAAACTAAAAATCCTAAATACTAAATAAAAATGCTGTATTTATTGGAATCATAATAAAAATGTTTATTATTATAAAAAGTCTTTTACATTGTAACCCATTACATTAGCCATCATGACTTGTTCTTAAAAAGTCAAGACCAACTAGCAACAATCAATTATTATTCAACGCTTATTTTAACAATATGAAATAGAAAGGGTATAACAAGTCGCAAAGAGGTCTAGGCAATCATGAAGCTAAACAATACCCTTTATTCCCATTTGTCCTCACAAAATCCATCAACAGTGACAAATGGGAATTCAAATTCCCAGTTGTCACAAGAGACAAATGGGAGCAATTTGTCCTCACTCGCATTTGATGTACATTGCTCGCGCCATCGTCGGCGCTCCATAAGTTCAAGGTGGGACATGGTGGGGGCAAGGTGGGACTGGGTGGGGCCGTGGGGTAAGGTAGAACTGGGTGGGGTAAGGTGGGACAAGGTGGGACAGGGTGGGGCAAGCTGGGATAGGGTGGGGCATTGTGAGACTGGTGGGGTAAGGTGGGACAGGGTGGGGTAACGCCACCCTGTCCCACATTGCCCCACCTTGAACTTATAGCTCGACCGACAACGACCGCCACTGACGATGGCGCGAGTAATGTACGTCAAATGCGAGTGGGGACGAAATGTTCCCATTTGTCTGTAGTCACATTTGGGATTTTTGTTCCCAATGTTTGTCACCGGTGACAGATTTTGTTGGAACAAACGGGAATAAAGGAACAATACATATACCATAATTTGCCTTGATTAAAGTTGTTCAGTTACATAAGTGACGACCTATACTTCCTGTTCTTGTGTATACCCTTTTTTTAAATCTCGTGGTATTTATCATTTAATTAAGATGTTATTGATGTATTTTGTGCTCAAAAACTTCAAAGTGGGTCTTAATCTGAATTCTAACGCGTCGTTTCGTTTTTTTGAAATGTAAAAATATCAATAAATTCGTGGACAGAACAAAAATATATGAATAGCTAGCAGTGTTTGTAATTTTTGAGCACATTTTACATTAATAATATCATTCATCATAAAAGCGTAACTGTACAATCAGACTTATATACGGGGTGTAAGGGACAGTGTCCCGCAAACTTATAGGGGTTGCTCAGTCAACGATACTGAACAACTACCACCAGGAATTTTTTTCAGGAAATAAAAATAAAAATTTGCTTTTTCATACAAAAAGACCACATCGATCAGACAATTTGTATGGAAAAGCAAATTTTTTTTTAAATTTCCTGAAAAAAAAAACCGGTGATATGTGTTCAGTATCGTTGACTGAGCAACCCCTATAAGTTTGCGGGACGCTGTCCCTTACACCCGGTATATTAGGAATTAGGTACTTATTCTAATGTCAGACTGTAGTTAAGTATGAATATTAAAAATAACAATATAACAATAATCATCATCATAATCATCATGAATTACTTATTCTAATGTCAGACTGTAATAGAGTATTAATATCAAAAATCACCATAATAACTTGAATAATAATTAATAACACTTTTACACATAATTAGTTTCTACTCTACTGTCAGAATATAATTATCATTTGAATTATTTTTTAATCTCAGACTGTAATAGAGTATTAATATCAAAAATCACCATATTAACTTGAATAATAATTAATAACACTTTTACACTTAATTAGTTTCTACTCTACTGTCAAAGCTATCTGATCCTTTTTATGATGGGATGAAAATCTATAAATATTTTAGCATCTAACATAAATCCTCAAACACACAGGGTCAGGATACAATCAGCTGTTTTGTCGTTGATGCTTATTTTAGGATTCGATGTCACGTTTCTTAAATAAGAAAATTTAATCAAGTAATACATGGTATCAAAAAATTAACTGCAAATATTTCAAGGGGTGAACCAGTCCGTGAAACTGAACAACTTTCCCCTAGGAACATAGAGATCGAAATATTAAAAAAAATATTTGGCCCTTCCATACAAATTGACCCGGCCGGCCAACACACTTAGTATGGGAGGACCAAATTTTTTTTTTTCGTATTTCGACCTATGTTCCTTGGGGAAAGTTGTTCAGTTTCATGGACTGGTTCACCCTTAAAATATTTGCAGTTAATTTTTTGACACCTTGTATAGAGTCCTAAAATTAACTAAGGAATATTCGTTATCACCCAGACAATTAAAAGAAGACAAAATAGATGATTCGTTCCTGTTCCTTTTTAATTTAATAAAACTCAATGTTTAGGACTATCTTATATTATTATTAGTATTAGGATATGACCGCCAGGATCAAGGCCTTTATAATATAATTACCTACATAGTTTCTATTATAATGTCAGTCTGTAATAAATCATATAAAAATTTACTTTAACATTTTACCACAATCTGACTTCTGATTATAATTCAAATTCCTATGTTAAAATTTAGTTCCTATTCTAATATCGGAGTATCATGAAAACATATCAAAAATCAACTTTAACATAGGAGTCTGAGTTGACTTTGTATACTACAGAAGTTAAATTTGTGTACAAATCTTTGTAAGCTAGTGTACTAGTACGTAATGTTTGCATAACCTGATATGCTTTAAAATGAGCACTATAATTAACCACATCTAAGAAAAAACATTCAAATGTAATGTCATTATTACAATCATTAATTAATATTTTTTTAATTAGATAGTATTTCGGAATATCTTCTACAACATCTTGCAACAAAACATTATTTGACGTATATCTAATGCCATTTAGTTCACACCAATCAACATAAATGCAATTGTCATTCTCACGATTGTCATTGTCGAATTCAAATTTACCATACAAAAGTTTATCAGTCAAACCTTTGCCTGTTGTGTAGCGAAAACTTTGTTGTAATTGACACCGCTTCATAACAGACAGAGGAAGATCTTTACGCGACGTTATTGATTGACATACTTTTTTTAATTCTTTGTGTTTTGACTCGTACTTAAAAGCACTGATAAGTATAGGTGGGCCTATTTTTTTAATAATTGTAGGATAATGAATAAGAAAATGATGTTTCGGTTTTAATTTACTTTGAAATAAATTAAGATACTGCTGGTGATGTTCTTCTATAATACCTTTTAAATAATCAAGTAGTTCCGAAGTAAACGAATGTGAAGTAATAATATTTATACTACACCTATTCGGAAAGTATATTAGTTCTTACTTAAAAAAAGGAAAGAAAGTACGTAAATCCAAGCGAACGAATATGCGGGCGGCAAAAATATATGGGATTTACTTTCTCCCCTAGGGGAGAAAGTATTTTCTCCCCTCCTATTTTTTTTTTTAAATTCATAATTCAAAACTAGAAACAGGCGAATGCCAAAAAACAAAAAGTTTGTATGTCGAAGCCCACAAAATGATACTGGCCACTTACATTTTTTGGCAGTATGTGCTTTGCTTCATTTGTCTCTCTTATATTTTTAAGTAAAAAATATGGCAAAATCAATATGTCCGCGCGAATTCTTTTTCGTTCTTTGATTTATATGACTTATTTAATGTAAATTAAGTGTTTAGTGTTTTCGATGTAATGTGTAACTGTATTAATGTGTGTTTTGTTTGTTTGTGTTCTGTTCACATGGATGATGACACTTCAAATGTTCTTAAGTTATCTTCTCATGTAAGTGATATCATTCTTTATCTTACTAGGATTTTCGATTATATTTTCCTTATAGGTGTAGTATAAAGCACTATGTATAACTCGGAAGAAAATGCGATTCCCAACTCGTGTGTATTGAGGCCCTCAGCTGCGCTTCGGGCCTCAAACTACACCCTCGTGGGAATCGGTCATGTTCTCTCCTCGGTAAACAATGTACTATTGTTATTTCCAATAATATTAAATAATAGTTCCACACAGGGTCATTTTCGGCAACTAAATCTCCAACTATAAAAACAAAATTTCTGACAAGGCATAGCATTTCAGAAGCAGACATAATTAAACTTTTATTTATCAAGTGCTGACGATTTATCGGTGGCGGTATGTTCTTTTCACTAGTATTATATTTAAAATACTTTATTCTGGAATTGAGACGATTTAGTGAGAAGTAATTTTTATCTATAAGACTTTGAATGACAAGGGCCATTCCATATCTATGTACTCCTTCTGTCAGATCGTGCATCAAATCACATGTTAAATTTTTGTAAATATGAAAGTATTTTAAACTATTCCATACGCATGTTTCTTTAATTCCGATACGATTTTCAACATGTTGATCATATTCTGATGCCATTCGAAGATTATCGAGTTCGCGTGATTGCGTTTCAGATTCAATTTTGGTAGTTAAACAAAACCTGCAGAAATTCGTAGCCATAAAGCTTTCATAAAGACCCAGTATGCTGTGGAGCCCTAAATTATCTCCAGATAAAGTAACTAATATAAATTTTACTGTCACGTTTTTTGTTGTTAATGCAATATCTATGCCAACTTCTTCTAAAAATTCAAGTTCTTTAATTATCTTACTGAAAATTGCTTCATTGCCAAAATATACTCTATCGTTAGAATGAAATACTTGAGCTACAAAAATGTTTTCCAACCTACTTGATTTTTCTGGTGGTATAGTTCCAATAGAAACATAAACTGCGCCTAACTTATAATCGCCTGCATGGCTTCCTAGAGCATTGCCGCTTTCGAAATCATCGAAATACAAAATTAAAGGAATAACAATAATATTATCTGTCTCGATATTAGTCATAATTTCTTTCCACAGCGACCCTTGAGTCACGTTTCGAATCACATCGCAGTCACTTGAATTGTTTTCATCAAAGAGCATTTGCTGATAATTTATTATATCAGAAAGTACTCCAGGTAAGTGTAAAAAATTGCTTAATGTTACTCTAAGCGGTGCCATATAAAGTTTTCTTTCTTTAAGTATCATGGTTATATCATTATTTTTGACAGATCGTTCTTTGCTAAATCCAATGGTTACTTCTACTGGAGCTACATATATTTTTTTGTCAACTAACTGTTTCAGACGCTTATATTCCGTATCATAGACTTTCAAGATGTCCGGTAATGTCAATATCATCTCTTGTACAACATTAATTCTTTTTTCGGCATCAACTTGTTCGTTTTTAATTGTTTCATATATTTGTGATGTAATTTCGTTGAGCAAGTTATAAACCAATTCTATCAAAGTTTGTATTAAAGATCTTGGTAAACCAATAAACCCATATAAATTGCATACAAATGTGTTTAAGAATGTTTTTATAGATTTTATAAAACGCTCATTATCCGAGTCAATATCGTTTGACGATTTTGACGGCGATCTAGGACGCGATTGGTGTCTATTATTGGTACTCGGAAATGAACTACATTCCGGTGAAATAAACTTACTCGGATCATTACTACTGTCATGAGAAATGCTGTCACTACTGCGATTTGTATTGTAACACATAGTTAAGTGACTTTTAAATCGACTTTTTTTATCGTATGTCCGTTTGCAGCTTTGAAAAGGACACACAAAATAGTTATTTATATTATGGACTGTTTCTAAGTGAAAAATGTATTTCTTAAAGTCACAAACGTTTTGGTTACAATAATTACAATTTAAATCCATTTCGACAATAGAACACTAAGTATTAAACAGGTAAACAAACTTGTTTGTAGGTAATACACAAAGACTTCTGATTATATACTCAAAATAACACCTATGTGAGATACAATATTGTCATATTTAGTCTCAATTTTATCTATGCATCTTCGTATGATCAAATATAAATGGTCGCCTGGTTTGGGATATCTCACGTTAAATGTATGATAAATCTTAAAAAGGGTAACAAAAGCTTTTGATATAGTTGCAAACTGGTATCTTACCTAATTACATACTCAAAACATCATTTATGTAAGATACAATATTGTCGTATTTAGTCTCAATTTTATATATGCATCTTTGTATGATCAAATATAAATGGTCGCCTGGTTTGGGATATCTCACGTTAAATGTATGATAAAGCTTGAAAAGGGTATCAAAAGCTTTTGTTATGGTTGCAAACTGGTATCTTACATCATCCACTATGATTAAAGGTGAACTGCATGCCTGTGGGGTTCCTTGTAGAATAATATAGGGTTGAACAGACAGGTTCTTGGTTCTTGCCTTTTGTTTTTGTTCTGCTATAACTTGGTCTATATCGCCAATATTCTAGGTGAGAAAAAATAAACATATTTATTAATGGTATGTATTTAATCGTATATCTATTAATTCTTGTCTTTCCTACCAAAATTACTAACTTGCACGCAGAATTTATTCACCAAAACTGATACATATTTGAGGTTTTTGCCAAATTTCAGTTGTAAATAAAGTATAAAAGGCAAGCTAGTTTTACCTTACTTATTTTTTCGTAGAAAATGCTTAGGTAAATTTTATTTTCTGTATGGTTATTTATTTCATATGCAGTAGGTATATTAGAGGGGGAATTCTGCTTACATCAAGGATTATTAGAGGTGCAATTAAAGATTTCCCTTAATTTATTGTCTATTGTCATAAAGATATAAATTATAATTTAAATGATTAAACTCGGCAGCAGCGACTTAAATATTAAGGAGAAGATACTTACTGGCACACAAATATATAAGGAGTC
>JARACY010002831.1:0-38827 GCA_029255725.1 Scrobipalpa atriplicella
CTACAAACGCCTTTAGGGCAGAGTTGGGCAAAATTTATTCGAATGACGAATAACGAATAAATAATTCAGTTTATTCGTTATTCGCGAATAACGAATAATTTTTTTCATTTAAAGGAAAATTATTCAAATAACGAATAAAAAAGTTTATTCGTCATTCGAATAAAAATAACGAATAAGTTATTATGTTCTTCTTAAAATCACATCACATCACATCATCAGCCTATTACAGTCCACTGCTGGACATATGCCTCCTCCAATATGGAGGGTTTTGCCCATAGTCACCACGCTGAGCAGGCGGGTTGGTGACCGCATTGTTTGTAGAGACTGTGTTGTCTTCACGGGAGGCGCTGCTGTGCCACCTCTGGGTTATGCCCTTAGTCGCCTTTTACGAAAGCCACGGGCAGATATGGGGTGGTGTACATGCGTAACAGATTTTCATGTAGAGGCGACAGTAGGTAGGTACTCCTAAATTTGAATGAACAACTTCCAAGAAAATAATATTTTGTTTTACACACACATTATTCGTGGATTACGAATAACGAATAAATTTGTAAATTATTCATTCGTAAGAAATTCATCCGCGAATGAATTATTCGTGAATAAACTATTCGCGGATAATCTGTGTGCGAATATTTTTTTATTCGAATAATTATCTAGATAAAAATTTATTCGAATAACGCCCAACTCTGCTTTAGGGTAACAGGGCTGCTTCAAAGCAATGGAGTTTTCTGAGGTGTTTATTTACATATTTATGTACAGTTTAATAACCTGCACAACTATACGAAATTTTATGAAAAAGCATAAACAATTACCCGAGAAAACTTCATCGGTTTGGAGCGGCCTTGTTACCTTAAATGGAAAACTTGTGGAACGACCTCTAGGAAGTGCTTGTCGGAGAATAAAAGGGAGCGAAGCGCGAAACAAATTATACGAAGACCTTGTCAGAGAATGTAAAAGAGACCGGTTGGTTATACGAAAATATAAAAGAGCGCGAATCGCAAGATAGGTTCTTCGAAGGCCTCGTCGAAGAATATAAGGGAACGCGAAGCGCAGGACGGATTATATGATAGACTAGTTACCTGCTGCGCCTTCTCCTGCAGCTGGGTCCACTGCTGTTGCAGCTGGTGCAGGCGGGACGCGATCTCGTCCGCGGCGAAGTGTCCGGCGTCCCGCAGCGCAGCCCCGGCCGCGCGCACAGCCTCCACCCGCGCCTCGTGCTGGGCCATCTCCCCCATCACGGCCTGGTGCTTCTTCATCAGGTTCTGGACTCCGATGAGGTCTCGTCCGCGGTTGGTGGACGCGATGATCGGTTCCTTCTCGCGGATCCAGGCGGCTTCGTCGTCTAGGTCACGGAACAACTGTTGGGCTTGGAGAGAATCTAAGAGACGGCGCTTGCGGATTGCCATTGGCTTGTCGAGAGCGGCGTAGCGGCCGACTAGGGCATCCTATGGATAAAAATAAAAGGTACAGTAAGCTGTAAAATCATACGTTAGAAAATGCAAACGTTTACTTGAAATGGCAGTATGCTTACCCGCTTAGCCTGAATGTTGTCAGCGTCGAAGTGTCCCTTCTCAATGAACTGCTCTGCCTGGTTCCTGATGGCGTCGATCCTCTCCGCGTGTGAGCTCACGTCGGCCTCCAGTAGGGCGTGCTTTTTCTGCAGGTTCTGCACGCTGGTCAGGTCCTAAAAGATAACAAATGTTTTTAAAATCATTGTACAATCAACAACGCCTTTAGGGCAGAGTTGGGCAAAATTTATTCGAATGACGAATAACGAATAAATAATTCAGTTTATTCGTTATTCGCGAATAACGAATAATTTTTTTCATTTAAAGGAAAATTATTCAAATAACGAATAAAAAAGTTTTATTCGTCATTCGAATAAAAATAACGAATAAGTTATTATGTTCTTCTTAAAATCACATCACATCACATCATCAGCCTATTACAGTCCACTGCTGGACATATGCCTCCTCCAATATGGAGGGTTTTGCCCATAGTCACCACGCTGAGCAGGCGGGTTGGTGACCGCATTGTTTGTAGAGACTGTGTTGTCTTCACGGGAGGCGCTGCTGTGCCACCTCTGGGTTATGCCCTTAGTCGCCTTTTACGAAAGCCACGGGCAGATATGGGGTGGTGTACATGCGTAACAGATTTTCATGTAGAGGCGACAGTAGGTAGGTACTCCTAAATTTGAATGAACAACTTCCAAGAAAATAATATTTTGTTTTACACACACATTATTCGTGGATTACGAATAACGAATAAATTTGTAAATTATTCATTCGTAAGAAATTCATCCGCGAATGAATTATTCGTGAATAAACTATTCGCGGATAATCTGTGTGCGAATATTTTTTTATTCGAATAATTATCTAGATAAAAATTTATTCGAATAACGCCCAACTCTGCTTTAGGGTAACAGGGCTGCTTCAAAGCAATGGAGTTTTCTGAGGTGTTTATTTACATATTTATGTACAGTTTAATAACCTGCACAACTATACGAAATTTTATGAAAAAGCATAAACAATTACCCGAGAAAACTTCATCGGTTTGGAGCGGCCTTGTTACCTTAAATGGAAAACTTGTGGAACGACCTCTAGGAAGTGCTTGTCGGAGAATATAAAAGGGAGCGAAGCGCGAAACAAATTATACGAAGGCTTTGTCGGAGAATAGGAGGGCACGAAGCGCGAGATAGGTTATACGAAGGGATTGTCAGTCTGTAGAAACTCCATAGTAAACAGTTTTGTGATGTTTTGTATGAAAACGATTCAGCATTGTTGGAGAATAGGAACCAAACACTTGAAAAAATTTAATTCCGATTTTAGTATGGAAGTGCCGACTCTTAAACGTAGTGATTTTATATCCTCTTTGGGGATTGTCGGACAATATAAGAGGCCGCGAAGCGTGAGACAGAGATGGGATTGTTGGAGGTTACAGATTGTTGTCATGATGAACCCTCACCTTGCCGTAGTCCTCAGAGAGCAGCTGTCCCTCGAGCTCCGACAGCCACAGCTCCACGTCCTCGACCGCGCGGTTGTACTGCTGCTGCTGAGCAGCTTCCTGCAGCTTGTTGCCCTTCAGCTCGGAAGCAGCCACGAGCTTCTCCCACAGACCGGCCAGTTCACCCAGGCGGGACTCGATTTGAGCTACAATAAAATTGAGCTTATCAAAAATCTGTTTGCTCATAAAGTCTATGGTTTAAAGACCCGCAGTAGGTACTTTTCATTTCAACATTTTAAAAAAATTCAGTAGACATGGCATTTATACACATAATCACGCCTTTATCCCTAATAGGGTAGGGGTAGGCAGAGCGTAAACGACCTAAACATAGGTCGTTCCGCCACGACTGACAAATTTTGAGGGTTATTCTAGATGGATCTGTATATTGCTATAGTGACAGGTTGTCAGCCCATCGCCTAAATTACAATACTGAAACCCTCGAAGCCTTTAGCTGACTTTAGGATATGCAGCTGGCACATTCTATGTTTTTCTCTCACTCCCAGTCCAGCATGGAAGAAGCATGGCATGGCATAAGTATAACAAGTCCCTAAAAAAAGACTTACGTTTAGCAAAGTGTTCTTGCTCCAACAACTGAGCTCCAAGAGTCTGGATCTCATCAACCCTCGGCTTGTTAGCCTGCAGTTCTTGTTCGAAGTTCTGGTGCTTCTGCACCTTGCCGTTGAGGTTCGTAGGGTCCAAGTATGAGTCGTCGGTAGCGAACTTGAGCTTCTCGTTGATCCATCCCTTGGTCTCGTCGCAGTCTCGCTCGAATTGTTGGTACTTGTAGGCGTCTTCTAGTAACGCTCGGCGCTGGTTGGATTTCTCTAAGAGGGCGGCGCGACGTTCAAGCAACTGTTGAGACAAGTTTGGAATGGAATTTATTCGAGTTCAGTTTTGAATGATTATGAAATACATACATACATACATAAAATCACGCCTGTATCCCTAATGGGGTAGGCAGAGCAAAAACGACCTAAACATATAGGTTGTTCCGCCACGTCTGACAAGTTTTGAGGGCTAATACAGATGATGATTATGTATTTTGCTATGGTGACGGGTTATCAGCCCATCGCCTAAATTGCAATACACTGAAACCCTCGATTCCCTTAGCTGATTTTTACAGCATGCACGGAAAGAGATGCAGCTGGCACATTCTACGTTTTTCTATCACTCCCAGTCCAGCATGGATTATGAAATAGGTGGTAATAATTTATTTGAGTTCAGTTTTGAATGGTTAAAGAGTTGGATTCCGTTCCGATCCAAACAAGCTAAGCTCACAAGAGCGAGGCACTTGCAAACCAACTGTCATACGGACGCTTCCGTATCTGATGAGTCTAATAGAGGACGAAACAGTGGTCAACAGTCGGCGAACCGATGCGTTTCGTTTTCTCTTACTGTCATCACAAAGGCCGAAGTGCCTTTAACACTAGATTATGAAATATTAGGACGAATTTATGTATATTAACAGGTTGTTACTAGTAATTTCTTACCATCTCTCTCCTTTGAGCTACATCATCAGCCGCGTAGTGTTGTCCTTCTATCAGCTTAGATGCGAACTCATCTAAAGCCTTGATCTTCTCCTCCTGAGCCGCGAGGGACTTCTCGAAGTCCTCGTGCTTCTTCAGCAGGGCTTCCACTGAGTCAAGGGAATCGCCCACGTCTTCGTTGGCGAGGAACGACTGCAAGAAAATAACACGATCACGATCACACACTTATAGCCCCCACTAGGATTTCCTGTATCGGGGTGACATGGACATACACAGAAACAACCACAAAGAAACCCAGACCCAGAAACAGACATTTAAATACATCATTCAAATGTCTGACAGGCCGGGAATCGAACCCGGGACCCTCTGCGTAGCAGGCAGACACTCGGCCAACTAGGCTATGCGGGTCGTCAATAAATAATATATTAAGGTTAAAACACCTATGAAAACAATATCGCATCCGAGGTTTTAAGTGCCCGATTCGCGGGTAGAAGGGGTTATAAGTGCTTCCAGGGTAGAAGGGGATTGTTAGATTGTGTGATTATAAATGTCCGCTTCGAAAAAAGTGTTGTCTGTTTGTAGGATAGATTTTTTAATCTATTTGAACATGTACCTCCTGCTTGTGCATCCAGGCGTCTGCCTGCTCGGTGTCGCGGTAGAAGAGCTGCAGGTCCATGCACTGCAGGTACAGCACGCGCCGCTGCTCCCACAGCTGCTGCAGCGCTGAGCTCTCCCGCTCGAGGTTCTCCAGCGCTTGCTGGACCTCGCTAGAGGCGCGGTGGCCGCTTTCCACCAGGCCCTGGCCGGCCGCGGCGCATGCGCGGATCACGTCTTCGCGTGCGTCCATCTCGCCCTAAAGTAAACACAAACATTATATTGCAAAAAATGAAAATTAATTCTTTAAGGGTCTATGTGCTCGCGGCAACTGTCCCTTTCAAACCAATGACAGAATGCGCGCTCTGTCCTTTTCTAGCATGGGGCTGTTTCAAGCCGATTTCATATATTTTTGCATATATCTCAATATATACAAAAAGTATTGAAAAACAGAGTTGATTATGATGTTCTTCATAATTTTAATACGGTGATTTCGATATAACATTTGCTGTTTCTAAGCTCATAGAAATGTCACAGTTGTTCAAATTCGGCATTGAGACGCCAGATTTTCATGATATTTCTGATGATTTCCTGGTGTAATCATAGTATTTTTAGATTATATCTATGAATCTAGTTGTTCTCCATATTTTAGAGAAGCTAACCATATATAGATTTATTGAAAATTCAACTATTAACTATACTAACAAAGTCAAATGCCGGACCGTGTTTAGCCCGATTTAGAGTACTTCCCTCCTTAAGTGCATATAAAATAACAATTTTTCTCGAGTATAACATGCCTTGTGCTCCTGGTGTCTTTCCAATAGAGCCTCTGCGCCGGGCACGTCCTTGGCCAGGTCGTCGGCGGCGATGAGCGCGCGGATGTCGCTCATCCAGGACATCAGGTCGCGGTAGTCAGCCAGGAACCGGTGCAGCGCGTACGACGACTCCAGCTCCGAGCGGCGCTCCTACACACACACAATACACAGAATTAAAGCTTTTTTTTTTTAACAAAGTTTGCGGTAGGGAATTTGGGATTTAGGGGCAGAATGTGCACAAATGCCCGTTTCGTTCGCGGGAGAGTTAGAGGGCAGAATGTGCAGTCACAAATGCCCGTTTCGTTCGCGGGAGAGTTAGAGGGCAGAATGTGCAGTCACAAATGCCAGTTTAGTTCGCGGGAGAGTTAAGAGGGCAGAATGTGCAGTCTCAAATACCCGTTTCGTTCGCGGGAGAGTTAGAGGGCAGAATGTGCAGTCACAAATGCCAGTTTAGTTCACGGGAGAGTTAGAGGGCAGAATGTGCAGTCTCAAATACCCGTTTAGTTCGCGGGAGAGTTAGAGGACAGAATGTGCAGTCTCAAATACCCGTTTCGTTCGCGGGAGAGTTAGAGGGCAGAATGTGCAATCACAAATGCCAGTTTAGTTCACGGGAGAGTTAGAGGGCAGAATGTGCAGTCTCAAATACCCGTTTAGTTCGCGGGAGAGTTAGAGGACAGAATGTGCAGTCTCAAATACCCGTTTCGTTCGCGGGAGAGTTAGAGGGCAGAATGTGCAGTCACAAATGCCAGTTTAGTTCGCGGGAGAGTTAGAGGGCAGAATGTGCAGTCTCAAATACCCGTTTAGTTCGCGGGAGAGTTAGAGGGCAGAATGTGCAGTCACAAATGCCAGTTTAGTTCACGGGAGAGTTAGAGGGCAGAATGTGCAGTCTCAAATACCCGTTTAGTTCGCGGGAGAGTTAGAGGACAGAATGTGCAGTCTCAAATACCCGTTTCGTTCGCGGGAGAGTTAGAGGGCAGAATGTGCAGTCACAAATGCCAGTTTAGTTCACGGGAGAGTTAGAGGGCAGAATGTGCAGTCTCAAATACCCGTTTAGTTCGCGGGAGAGTTAGAGGACAGAATGTGCAGTCTCAAATACCCGTTTCGTTCGCGGGAGAGTTAGAGGGCAGAATGTGCAGTCACAAATGCCAGTTTAGTTCACGGGAGAGTTAGAGGGCAGAATGTGCAGTCTCAAATACCCGTTTAGTTCGCGGGAGAGTTAGAGGACAGAATGTGCAGTCTCAAATACCCGTTTCGTTCGCGGGAGAGTTAGAGGGCAGAATGTGCAGTCACAAATGCCCGTTTCGTTCGCGGGAGAGTTAGAGGGCATAATGTGCAGTCACAAATGCCCGTTTCGCGGCGAAGTGTCTCACCGTGGCCTTGTGCACGAGCTTCTCCCAGGCTGTGGTGATCTCGTCCCGCTTGGCGTGTATGGCGGGCGCGTGGTCGGCGTGTATGGCCGCCAGTCGCGCCGCCTCACCGTCCAGCGTCGTCACCTTGTCCTCCAGAGCCGCCAGGTCACGCTCCACACCCTCATGCTTGCGCTACACACAACACAACTAAATTACCAAAGAGTTCAAACAAGTCCTTCTATGCTGGACTGGGATTGAGAGAAAAACATAGAATGTGCCAGCTGCATATCCTCCCGGGCATGCTGTAAAAGTCAGTTAAGGGATTCGAGGGTTTCAGTATTGTAATTTAGGCGATGGGCTGACAACCTGTCACTATTCATCTGGAATAACCCTCAAAATTTGTCAGTCGTGGCGGAACGACCTATGTTTAGGTTGTTTACGCTCTGCCTACCCCATTAGGGATAAAGGCGTGATTATACAACGTGTAACAGAAAGGGTATATGTATCGTGAAACGTGTGAATCTACCCATGAAACTGAACAACTTTTCCTAAGGAACATAGGTCGAAATATGAAAAAAATATTTTAGGCTTCCATACAAAATCCATCAGCTGATACCGTATTTAGTATGGGAAGTCAATTTTTTTTTTTCGTTTTTCGACCTATGTTCCTTAGGGAAAGTTGTTCAGTCTCATGGGTAGATTCACACGTTTCACGATGCATATACCCTTTATGTTACATGTTGTATGTATGTATATTCAAACAAAAAGATATAATGTATTGTAAAAGTGAAACACTTGTCGATGTTGTACCTGCAGCGTCTGCACGGTGGCGAGGTCGCGGCCGTAGTCGTCGGAGCCGAGCACGACGTCCTTCTCTGAGATCCAGGCGATGGTCTCGTCGGCGTCGCGGTTGAAGCGCTGGATCTCGTGCGCGCCGAACAGACGCTCCTGACGCATCAGCGCCATCTGACGGAGACGCTGCCACGCCTCGTTCAGCTCCTAACAATAACAACACCACATTATTACTTAAATCTTATTAAAAAGACCGCTTTGCAATATGTAAAGCATTATCAATTCAGGAATAGAAGACATGATGCTAGCTTACAAGATTATTATTTATATGTTGACGCTTCGCGGGTATAAATGGCCGAATTGAGGAATTATGTTCCCGCCCAAATAAATTAGGCTAAACAAGTGCCCGCTTTGCTGGTACAAGGGGTTGTCAGCTTGCAAGATTATAAGTGTCCGCTTTGCGAGTATAAGGGTTTGTCAGTGGAAATTTCGGGGTTAGAAGCGGTTGTTAGTTGTTATAACTTACATCCTTCCTCTTGACGATGGTCTCCCGCTCGGGGTGTCCCTCCAGCACCAGCCTCTCGGCCAGCTGGTTCACCTCAGTAACCCGGTACTCCTGGGCAGCCATGTCTTTCTGGAACTCGTCGAACTTGCGCTGGAGAACCTCCACGTGTTCCAAGTCGGAACCGAACTCGTCGGCGCATACGAAGGTTTCCTGCGAAAACGATAGGGATTAGATGATAAGTTCAAGAACAAAAATACTCAAGCAACATTATTGTTCTAAAATATTAACTATCTACTACTTCTCTGTTTACCTTGTCATGAATCCAAAACATGACCTCATCGCAATGCCTCAAGAACTGCACCAAAACTAAAGCCTGCTGCAGTTTCATGCCCTTCTCCGCCAGCCTGCTTAACAACAGCTCCCAGAGACGATGCAGCTCGTCCAGTCGCTTCCTGATGGTCTCCGAAGCGAAGTGTCCACCGGAAATCATCTCGGTTCCTGTGTTGTCGAGGACTACGATCGCGTTGGAGTGGGCGGCCACTTCCGCTTCGAAGGCTTGGTGCTTCTGGATCTTGGCTTGCAGGTTGGTGGGGTCTTTGTAGCTCTCATCACTGGCCGCCTGCAGCTTCTCCTGGATCCAGGACTCCAGCTCGTCGGCGTCACGCTTGAAGTACTGGAAGCGGCGGGAGTCCTCCAGCTTCTCACGCTTGGCGCGAGCCTCCTGCTTGAAGTCTTCATAGCGGTTCAACACCTGGACGAAAAGTAAAAGGTTATTTATTGAACATAATATTAATTGTATTCTATCATTTTCTCTTCTTGAATAGATTTGTTCAGTGACAATTGTTTTAAGAAAACCTATGTGAATAATAAAAAATCGACCTTCATTCATATTTCTTTTTACAATAAAAGTGACCTTCAATATATAAATTATGATGCTATTTCTAACTGCAATGATTCTAAGATTTTTGTGTCATAAAATAAAAAGCTGGTTATGAAATCATTCATTCAAATTACCTAATGTTCTTTTTAAAAGTTGTTTTATTTCTAGTGATAGGTTTCGGTCACATCACAAGTAAAAGTCACTCTATCTATATTAAACTAAAAGGTTTAGATACCTGTTCACGACGCTCCTGAATATCCTCGGCTGTTTCGAGGATCTTCACCTCCTTGGGGGGCGGGATCTGCTCCATGATGGATGCGTCAAATCAACTGACAACAAAAATATACACATTTAAATATCAGAAACAAGAAATTCGAATCAATTACCCTGTAAACTTCTATTAGTATCTGTATAGATCTATACAAATCATTGCTACTTAATCTTCTTTTTTTTTCTCATTATTGACTCCATTACTATACCTACTATGTAGTATTGTAATGGAGTCAATGAACGACCTTGGTGTTAGAATTTTTGAACCACCTAATTGGCCTCTGACATGCAATCGGAACCGACGACTTACCGTGCCCTCTGGAGCACCTCTGAACTATCGAAATTAGTTCTATTAATTGGGCTGAAAAGTGGCTGACCGAAACTTTTCTTTTTTATAATAAATGGGTTTGCTCGACTCCAGTCTAGGTCGGGAGCGACTGAGACGGAGTCAACGATGTAGCGAGCTCACCCAGAAGATGCCTGTTCACTCTAACTTGGAAGTGTTGGGTGTTGTACTTGTAACCATTCGGAAACACAGACGCAGGTAGTGAGTTCCACTCTTTTGAAAGAGTTTTGAAAACATGGTTTGCAATAAAACTCTCATTAAGAAAAGGTTGGTTAATCTATTCTATCTTCTCCTATGCTAGACTTTTACTCGTACGCAACAAAAACAGTAGCTCATTCTTAGTTAATTAGCGATACAATTCTAATTTTATACTCCAAGTTACATATAACTCAGTTGAACACAGGAAATGAAAGACCATTTCAACATGGTTCGAAAAGTTTTCCTTGTGAAGTTGTGCTCTGTATAAATAGAGCGAGAAAATAGGGCGATCAATCATATTAATGTTATTCGCAGTGAGGGTGTCGTGAGCATATGAGATAGATGAAAACAAGACAAGTGTGGAAATATAATGAATGAGTGTTATTGATAGCAGTAGTACATAAATAGGGTAAAACTAGGATCTATAATTTTATTGGGATAAAATCTGTAAAAGTAAAAGGCTAAGTGGTTATTCCTTTGCTAATTATTCCCTCTACCTGTTTATGTGATTGAACAACAATGCAGTATTTATCAAACTAAATTAAAATTAACAAATAATTTGCAAGGACTGAGTACCAATTTCACTGATGCAATCAATGTACCTATAGAAATTAAAGTAGATAATAAATATGATATCCAAAGATCAATATAAGTAATTAATACCTAATGATTATTTTCATACCTGGAGTATTGACGTTAAAACTTTAGCAATCCAAATTGCAAAAGAGAAAATTTTACTTCCAATGTTTAAAACTTAGTCAGAAAAAAGTACATTCAAAATTACAAACTAAAAACCTCTAAAAACGCTACAAACCACACCAATCTCTGTTAGCATAAGCGCAGACACAGCAAAGGTCACCACTTGACATCAGCCACAGACGAGAGCAGTTAGCAGTTAGCTCACACGCATGACATCACACAACCTTGATGATTCACCACTTATCTATGGCAGATAACAATCATGTTTTGTGATGCTATAGTACGACCACGGTTAAAATGAACGCGGTGAAAATATGAACTAGCGCCGCCATTCTTCTTCTGTCATGTGGGTTTCGAATCGATCGACCCGATGAACTTTGGCGTCGGAGTTTTTTAAATCGCCTAATCTAATAGCACAGCTTATAGGCCTCTGACATGGTTTCCGGTTTCACTATCAAAGACAGCGACCGGGACCGATGGTTACTGTGTCCTCCGAAGCACGGATTTCGGACAATCAGGTGATTCAGCCTGCAATGTCCTAACCAACCTGGGAAAAATCTCGCAGTGATAAATTAACAAATATCAACTTTGCATTCCCCCCTTGGAATCAAACCCAGGACCGCCGGATCGAGAGCCCATGCTTCAGACCACAAGACCACGCCGCCGCCATCATGAGATTTGATATTAATGATAGATCTCCTTAGACTGCAGCGCCCCCGCGCACGTTCATTGAGAACCGCGTCGTGCTGTTGGCTAGGCAGTTCCTTGAGCTATTATCAACAGTGCATTGTGTTATGCCATTGATAAGGAAATGTAAATAATTCGTCGTACTATTTGACCTTCAGACAAGAAGGTGCAAAGATACATCTTTTATTGAACTTCAACTAAAAGTAAAAGATTGATCAGTGGTTTAAATAGGAAAGTAATATCATGTAAACATTGGACTTAATGGAGTAGGAGGCTTACAAAATTATCATTTGTCTTTATTATTATAGAAGGTTAAGAATGTAGTTATCAACAATAAACATGCCCAAAAACTGATAAGAGATTCAGTCAATAATCTCATTGACTTAATTTACAGATACCACTCAGTTTTCCTAGCTAAGACCACACACAGAGTAGTTTCCAAATTTATGTATTGCTAGACTATAGAAACTTTGAAAACGCATTTAAATGAGTTATCTAACATAACAATCAGAGCCTGGAATTTACGTATTTTTTTTTTAGTTAAAAGTACCTTAATTATAAAATTTCAGAACCTGTTGATAAATAATAAATATTTACCTATAGACAAATATTTCATTTTCCTATTAGATATAGAAAATGTTTATCTACATAAATGATTGTATTCTATTAATAAACTACCTTTACAGATTTATAAATATTACTGAACAATATCACACCATATCAAGATAAACCAGTATTTCCTATCAGCCTACCTAGCTTAGTAACAACCTGTTAGGTCACAGCTGACAGGATGTCTGGCTTCCTTCCCACTCTAGTAATCAATACTGGCCAGGGTAACTTGATCCCAGCTGCAGTGGAATCACTGCTCTAGTTTTATGTGAGCCTAGTATCTGGAATTGTTTTAATCTATAACATAACATTAACTCCTTATAGCATTCATGAATCCTGAATCCTATATAAGCCAAAATTTATTCAGACTTTCTGAAACTTATTGTCAAAGATATTATGATATAATAATAGGTGTTATGATGATAGATAAATTAAAATTAAAGTCAGTCATTTGAAATACAGGTGGAGTAATCAGTTTTAAAGTATCTCAGCTAAGCATAGCATGACAAGATGTGTGGTCTACTAACAATGTTTTTTTTAATACATGATTACACAAGTGAATGTAATTAATATTATGAGGTGGAAGATTAAAATAAAGATATATTGGTTAAAGAATTTAGTGGCCTTTAATCTTCTACACAATAAAAAAGCCTGCTCAAGAAGTATGAGAATTTAAAGGTGACCTCATTCTCTTAGAGATGAGATAAGTATTTCAATTACTTCCTAGATAAAAAATATAAAATGCAAGTGACTGTTTAGTTTAACTAATTCATAGTTTATTATGAGTCACAGTTTATTTACTGTCTCAGTCACAGCTGATTGAATGTAATTTACATATTTTTACTAATAAGTGGAAGTGGTTTTTTAAATTTCTAACACAATTAATTAGAATAACAATTACTAATAGGAGAAATCCAGTTTTCTACTATTACCTGATCAATACCAGTTGCACTGCACTGCAGTAAATCTATCAATATTCTGCATACATCCACTATCTAAGAACTGTTTTTAAATTCATGTAGAAAGCAGTGATCACGGCACCGGCGGGCGACGGGCTGCGGGCGGCGACGGGCGGCGCTCTAGCGGCCGCTGTTCCGAATTCCTAACAACCAACACTTACCGCCGGTACCTACCAGCGTCCCCTCTTACATCAATGACGTAATGCTCCAAAATAAACCTAATAAGGATAACGACTTAATCCAAATTTAGACTTCCGCTGAAACAGCACGCGCGGAGCCCGTTTCATTGGGGACTCCGAATCACGTTTCCCCTCCTCGACACACGAATTTCTTGCAAGAATTCGGATAAAAAATGGAATTCGCCGATACTTGGGTGTGTCATAGATAAGAATAACACAGTAACGGTCATGAATTGCTTGGTACTTTTAATGGTATAACAATCAAGGGTTCAATCCTTACCTTTAAAATCGTGGAAAGTCACGGAAAAACCAGATATACACCACTTTTTATATGGAAAATCGTTCGTTCGACATGCACTCGCGTCACTCCACCTTACAACTGTGTTGCCAAAGTAAAAAAATATTTGACATATTTGGTGACATGTTGTAAATCAATCGATATTTTTGAAAAAACGTTAAAATAATTATGTAATTTATTCACCATTTTCTGTATTTTTGAGAAACTGCATTGTTTCCATGTTTCCAATCAAAAATAGTGAAAAACAGAGGAAAAACATGATAAAACTCATGAAAATGATTTTCACCATAGCTTTCTCCGCTAACGTTTAGGCAATAAATAAAAAGATACCTGTTCACGTCACGATTTTCACTGGTCAAAATTGTTGTAACTTGTAAGACGCTTCACAACTTTCACACTGACTGCTTAAATATTTACTGTAAAGAAAATGTCCCATGCACTCAGCCCCTAATTGTTTCATTTTTACTTGCCTGTATTATTTTATTAATTGACGTGACTTCTATTTGTCTAGGTAGTGATCAACATTCTTGAAAAATTATAATAAAATGAAGAAAAAAAATAAACACAAAATAATTCATTAATTCTACATATTGGGTGATGAATGGGCAGCTTTAACTCAATAGAAAAAACTAGAAAACTGTTTAACTGTCTTTGTGAATGCCTTATTGTATATTTTTCATGTAGCAACACCGACTTTTTAGTGTCAAAAAATTCTTGCTCTTGTTGGCTCGTCGTCCTATGTTTGTTGTATCAATTTGTGTGTCAATTATCAATTAACCCTTGTTAATAATGGCCTGTTGATTATTAAAAAGCAGTGTCCAGTGCTGATACTATCGATGTGTAGTGGAAAGTGCATCTAAAACATGGCAGCTGGCGGTGAGGACCTATGGCGCGAGTGCGCGTCTTGGCTGACGAGATGTGGGCTGCTGCGTCCCGATCACAAGGCGAACTGGGAAACGAGCACTATCCACGACCTAGCGTACACTCTGCGGGACGGGGTGCTGCTGTGCAACCTGCTGAACACGCTGAGCCCCGGATGCATCGACATGAAGGATGTCAACCAGAGGCCCCAAATGGCGCAGGTACTAGGCCTTACTACTGCGACCTTCGCTCTAATTACCACTAAACTATTAATTTTCGCTCGTCCGAGTGACACGTATGTAATGCGCGACTAATTTTCTCGTAACATCCTTTGTTATACTTGCAAGGTGGTTTAGGAATTTTTATCTCATTAAAATTTCAAAACACATACTTCTTAGTAACAACATAGTAAGTTTTATCATAATTCTTTGAATTATCAAACTGTTAAAAAGGAACTGACCATCTACACCAACTTCCATAAAAGATGCATATAAAAAGTTAATTCATAAATTATGCATACGGTGATGAATGGGCAGTGTACTGTACAGGCATAGTTGCGTATATTTGAATGCTATAAATATATTCCTGCTTTTATCTTGCATCATGAAGTTGTGAATGAAAACACTCCCTCACACATGTTTGCATATAAAAGCTATTTTGTCTTTTGCATTATTTATGTAACTTGATTTCTTTGCTGTGCGAACAGTATTATTCGATTTGATTAGATTAGGCTGCAGGTTTAGCAAAAACTTGATATTTCTGTGGGTCATAACGTTTTCCGAAAGTAAAAAATATATAATTCCCTCAATGGTTTTGATGCAAAAATACAATCATACTATTAATAATGATCATATTTCAGATAAACTTATAATTTATAATCTGCTACTGATTGGCTTAAAGTTACAAACCAAAATCAGTTCTGAAAAATAAAAGTAACACATATTCTTGGTAAATATAGATAAACATTAACATAAATTGTAAGATTGTATTATATGTATCAGATAAAGCATTATTTGAAATACACAATGCAAGCAAGATATGCAATTATTATCTTATGGGTGGAGCAATACTTGCACATTGTAACTTTGAACGTAACCTTTATTGAAATAAATGCCTATTTGGTCGCCTGGAACTATAAAACAAAAATTATTACTAATAGAACATTCTATCTTAGAGAGAGAGAGGCTTTTATTCTTAGAATCCTATTTGTTTTCACACATTCATTACCATGTAGGCTTGTGGGTGGCAATGTTATGCATGTTATGATTTCCTAATGAAGGAAACATTTGCTCTCTCTATTATCTGAAAGATAAAATGTTAATTGAGAGCAAATTACATAAAAGAAGAGATGTTACAAAATTAATTAAAATCATTTTTATGGATATTTTTTATCAGTACCTTTATTTTTCCATTATTTCCTGTTATCTTATTATGTGATACAGGATATGCAAATATTTTTCAGTTTTATAATAATCTTCCACATTTTTTCCAAGTTATTTATTCTCTAGTCTAGATCAAGATACTATCACTCATTTTCACTCACCTTTAAATATTACATTCGCTGAATCAAGATTTTCTCTCCAACTGGACCATTTCGAAGATATGAATAGTTACTGCAGCTGTGACATAAATACACAAAATTCTATACATTCCATTATGAAAGGCTATTAAAAGGTTATTACCTGTTTTATTATACTTAAACACATTTGACTGAAACAATAAAACAACAACTTAACACTATATGGCCAGTTATAATTAGCCTTGGTGAGAAATTCAACGCTCAAATCCCACTTAAACTAATTTGCTTTCAGAAATTATAGAAAAAATAAGCATTGCTTTGTTTATGTATTACAAATAACACTTATAATATAAATGTGAAAGTTTGTGTTTGTTTGGTACTTCTTCACTGAAACAGCTGGACATATTTAGATAAAATTTGGTACACAGACAAGGGGACACAATCGCTGTGGTTAAGTAAATATAGCCAGTAAGTTGCTTACTTCATTTTCAGTTTAGATTTGCTAATGATACTTAGGTTGATTTATGTAAACTTGATCAAACTAGGTACATTAATGATATCACATACACAATCATTAAATTATCTGCAGTACATCTCAAGGTCCAGTTGCAAACAAAATGCCAGTATTTCCTCTTCATAATTTTAATTAATTGTATGTATTTTATTTATAATTATTACTTGGCCTTTATTCAAATGTATGTTTATGCAATAGATATCCTTTTATTTATAGATGTTGTGGTTATTATTTTATAATAATTTTGCCTGCAGTTTATTAATTTACATATTATATAATACATATAGTGTGTATTGAAGTAATATGCTCAATGTGTATGTGTTATATTTTTGTCAGTACATTTTAATGATTGGTTATTTGTTTTAAATAAAGCACAAATTAGTAAAATTACTTATCATAGTGCTTTGGCGTCTTTACTAAACTAAGGAGCACTGAAATTAATGATTCGTAATTTATTGCATGTTAATTATCAGCTGCATGAGAAAAACATAACTTCCATGAGAATGAGATATTTTTCCGAGAAAAAATAAATAATAAATCGGCCAAGTGCTAGTCGAACTCGCGCACGAAGGTTTCCGTACATCTATACAACATCGGCAAAAAATCACGTACAGCAAAGTCTCAGTAATAGGGTCCCGCTTTTACCCTGTGGGTACGGAACCCTAAAAAGTAGCATTATATATGTCTACCAACATCTGTTTAGTAGTGAATAGGCTGCACTAGGGCTGTTTGACTGCATGGTATAGGACCAACCCTTTAAACAAATCATAAACATACTTTCACCTTTCACATTTATTGATTTCCAACCTTTGTCCCCAGTTCCTGTGCATGCGCAACATCAAAGTCTTCTTGCGCACCTGCCACGAAGTCTTCGAGCTCCGGGAGACAGATCTCTTCGACCCGTCGATGCTATTCGACCTGTCAAACTTCCACCGGGTGTTGTGCACGCTGGCTAAGCTGAGCCAGTGCCCCAAGGCGCAGGCTAATAATATCACGTAAGTGAAACATCTATAAGTATGGGTTCTTGCGGGAGACGGGATTGTTCGATTCGAGCGCATGCCTTTTGGTCTAAACAATGCAGCAACTACTAATATTATGTAAGTGAGACATTACGGTGTCCTCTACGACCCATCATCAGTGCTGCTCGATTTGTCCAACTTCTACCGGATACTGTGCTCACTGGCTAAGCTAAGCCAGTACCCTAAGACGCAAGGTAATAATAACACGTAAGTCATCTATGGATTTTTGCGGCAGACGGACTTGTTTGTTCCGACCGGTTGCCTTTCAGTCTAAGCAATGCAGTAACTAAGTTCTGAATATTACGTAAGTGAAACATCATGGTGTCCTGTTCGGCCCGTCAATGCGGTTAGACCTGTCCAACTTCCAACGGGTGCTGTTCATGCTGGCCAAACTCGCGAAATTTATATCGTTATAGTGACAGGTTGTCAGACCATCGCCTAAAATTTTAGTATATTTAGGCCCTAAATGTACAACCTTCTAATACTACTAATTTACCTAAACCCTCGAATCCCTTAACTAGCTTTGGAGGAGAAGCAGCTGGCACATTCTATGTTTTTCTATCGTTTCCAGTCCAGCATGGAAGCATATTTTTTAGCAGGCGTAAAAGTCGACTAATCAGGGAATAGTTAGCAGCAGCGTTCTCTGTGAATCCTGTCTTCTCGCATCGCGCTCACCAATCTGATTGCTAAGCGGAGCGCCTGGCAAAATACGAAGTATTTGAACCTGCGACCTTCGCTATCAGTACTTGCGATGCCTATTTTCAACCATCTGTTTTTAAAGTCAAACGCAATGTGGCCTCATCTACCGGATTGATTTGATTATTATCATTAGCTCAGTTATTTTTATGCGAGCAGAAAATTCTTATTTTTATAAAATAAGTAAATTGTCGAGGAACTACGTTTGAGGCGGTCGTTTACTCGCCTATCGCAAATCAAACTTCCGGCGCCCGAGCCGATTTACGTTATAGGTACAATTTTGTTTTCTTGTTTCTTATTTTTTCTATATTTAGTCGGTTTTTACGGCATTCGCGGGAAGAGATAAAGTGGTAATTCTAGTTTGTTTAGTTGAATGTTATGTGTTGTGTTTGGGTTAGACCAAACGAGTAAGAAAAATTCAAACAAAAAGGCAGTGAAGATAATAAACTCAAAGAGAAAAGACAGCAGCGTTTCAAGTGATCAACCTATCATAACATTTGGTTGTTCAAAACCAACAATTTATAATATCAAATTTGTATTCCCTCCAAATCGAACCTACGACCTTCTGCTCAAACTATTATACCACAGAGGTACTAGTGAACAATACAATACAACGTACGACTATCGTTTCGAAGTTACACTCGCGCACGGGCCCGTATTCTATACGAATATTATAAAGAGGAAAGATTTGTATTTTTGTGTGTATGTTTGTAACAAATAAAATCAAAAACTACTGGACTGATTTCAAAAATTCTTTCACCATTAGAAAGCTGACAACATTCACTCTGAGTAACATAAGCTACTTTTTACCGCGGGAAGATACATCATTCCCACGGGAAAACTTATTTAGCAGCGGGTGACACCGCTGACAGGAAGCTAGTATATTATATGGCGACTGTGGAAGTACCGCGCCGGAGCGGTGTGGCTATTCTCTCTGATAGATAACGAATGAGTAGGAACATCGGCCATAGCTAGGTAAACGGTCGTTATCAATTAATTAAAATAAAATTATGGTTTATTGCACATAAACAAGACATTACGAAGGAACAAACATTTCAAAAAGAAGGAGCAATTTGTGCCAGGCAACCTTTGGCAAATGAGTCATTAGATAATGTGAATACGGGAACGTTATTCGTACTTCGGAAGATCAACATTGAGCTAAATTATTAAAAAGTTCTCTGGACTAAATAATATGGAAGCGATAAAATAAAACAATTTGTTAGAAGACGTAGCGGTTTGTCTACTAGGGCGTTGAAGCGCTGTCTACCTCGCTACGGATACAGGCGTGATGTGAACAATGAACATTTTTTGTATTCATTTAAAACTCCGCTGTTATCATCAAGTACTTTTTCTTTAGTACACTTTTCTTGGAACCTGCTTCACTCCAATAAATATAAAATAATTTCCAGGAAACTGCGCTCGTGCATAAAATTATTTCATTCATTTTATTTATTGGAAGCTGCGAGAATAAAAGCTCCATCATGATCTGAATCTTACGCTTCGCTCGCGCGCTCTCAATTAATTACGTTCGATATGAACATTGATTGTTATGTCATAGGCAATTTATTCGTATCCTTTCAATAAATTGTACTCTTCCAATACTCTTTTAATTACATACATACATACATACATCACATCTGTATCCCTAATGGGGTAGGCAGAGCGTCAACGACCCAAACAAAGATCGTTCCGCCACGTCTAACATTTTTTGAGGGTATTTTTAAAGATAGTTCTGTATATTGCTGTAGTGACAGGTTTTCAGCCCATCGCCTAAATTACAATACTGAAACCCTCAAATCCCTTAGCTGGTTTTTACAGCATGCCCGGGAGGAGATGCAGCTGGCACATTCTATGTTTGTCTATCGCTCCCAGTCCAGCATGGAAATTCAATAAGACATGTAGTTTATATTCAGAAATAATGGTTTCCGTTAAAAGTTATAACTTGCCCTTGAAACCTGCAGTATTGGCACTATTATATATTCTGTGGTATTGGACTTAATCCTTAAAACTACGAAAAACCAACAAATAGAACATTCAATCTGGCACCCGGCAGCATGTTCCTTTTGTTTTTCACCGCAATATCCATCAATTTACATCCTCCAATACTGCAGAGTGTTTACGTTGTGGAAGCTGTTTATTTTATGAATTCCGCCATTATTTTTGGAGCGTTATGCAATGTTTTCATCAACGCTCAGGCGGGCTACGTGAGGTTTCCAGAGGGTTTCGGTGTATTGTACCTCTAATATAGACAGACCTCTATCTACAACGTGTAACAGAAAGGGTATATGCATCGAGAAATGTGTGAAATTGACCTTCCATACAAAATGTGTCAGCTGATAGCGTAATTAGTATGGGAAGTCAATTTTTTTTTTTCTTATTTCGACCTATGTTCCTTAGGGAAAGTTGTTCAGTTTCATGGGTAGATTCACACTTTTCTCGATGCATATACCCTTTCTGTTACACGTTGTATATCTTTATGATTGCTTATTGGCCATGGGCTGACAACCCATCCCTACAACAATATTTATCAGACGTAACATTAGGCTCTCGATTTAGATGTCGCAAGATCGATTTCAACAGGGAACACACAAAGCGGTCACACGTTCGTCGCCTTTGATAGTGGATACTAAGGCTGACATTCATAGTCGACCTGCAAAGTAGAGGTTCGCTATGAAACATAACTAAGTTAGAAAACTAAGTTTTAATTAAAGTTCAAATCATTGTATATCGCACGTAGAAATCTTATATTCCGTGGGACGAATATCTTATTTCGTTAACCCTAATACGTATTCTATACGCGCTCACGTGTGTTTGTCTGTTATCTAAAAAAGATGCAATAAAATTGTATAACAAACGGTAATGAGGACAATTTTACTGATATATTAAATACCCAATTAGGTAACCCATTCCATAAAATCTAACGAGAGACTAAATAGGGGAGCGCAAAATTTATAATTTTTTTTAATTTTTTTTTGTGGAGGCCTATTTGCACTATGCGACTAAGTGCATTTAATGCATACATACATACATACATAAAATCACGCCTTTTTCCCTATTGGGGTAGGCAGAGCAAAAACGACCTAAATAAAGGTCATTCCGCCACGTCTGACAAGTTTTGAGGGTTATTATACAGGTGATTATGTATATTGCTATAGTGACAGGTTGTCAGCCCATCGCCTAAATTGCAATACACTGAAACCCTCGATTCCCTTAGCTGATTTTTACAGCATGCACGGGAGGAGATGCAGCTGGCACATTCTATGTTTTTCTATCACTCCCAGTCCAGCATGGAAGTACTATCACTCCCAGTCCAGCATGGAAGTAATGCATGATCGGACTAAAGGCGGGGAGTTGCTACACGCAATCTACACCCTATAAAGCAAATAACAACTGCCTAAGGGCGCCCGCTAGGGCTCGAACCTCGGCTTAGGGCGTTGTCCTGGGGACGGTGCCTCCCAAAGTGGGGGACATATGAGGGGGCTCCGCGACCCCGCGGGGGAGCTCGCAAAATTTAAATAGAGGTGCTGATTTGTATGTTTTTTTGTTACCGAACACAAAACAAATAAAACACGCCGGATTTTTAAAATGCTGAGCTAGCGGAGTAAGTGATTTAAAAAATGCTTTCACCATAACTTAGCTAATCCGGATTTATACAATGGTTTTGTTGGGCTTCCTCTAAAGTCTTCGGATATTTTGTAGTTCCTTTGTGATAGTTATAGTCCTGAATGTAAAAAATGTAGATTCTATTATCCTTAAAACAGAACAACTTTCCCCAAGAAATATAAGTCGAAATATGAAAAAAAAAAATGGCCTTCCAATACAAAGTCACTGGAGCTGCTGACACCATTTGCAAGTGAGAGCCAAATTATTTTCCTTATTTTTCCGCAAGGGGCCGCCTGGCTCGCGACCGCGGCCCTCTCACCGGAGTCCGGCGCCAAACAGCTTGCTGTGTTCCATCGGTGCGTGAGAATGCCAGTGCCATAACAGGCATTTTCTGGGTGAGCTCGCTCCATCGTCGACTCTGTCACGGTCATCCCTGACCTAGTGTCTAGAGTCAAGAGCTAACCCATTCCGAATATACAGGGTGTCCAGGAATTAATGGATAACCCTTTAACTGCGGCTAGCTTGACCGATGCCCTACTTGTAAAAAAATTATGACCTCAGTAAAAGTGTCACTTTTTTTTTTTCACCGTAGGAGGTCAAAGACAAAATTTTAAAAATATTTTGCCTAATTTTTTCAATAAAACTTATTTTTTAAATTATTTTCTTATAAATAGGTACTAAAATAATGTATTAATTTTAAGTATCAACTATTAAGGTATATTAAAAAAAATAAAAAACCCAAAAATGTTGATATTTGATGAAATGGCATGAAAATAACTGAGCGTAGGGAGAAAATTATTAAAAAAACGGTTTTTGTACGATATTTCGAAAACTGTGACACTTTTACTGAGGTCATAATTTTTTTACAAGTAGGGCATCGGTCAAGCTAGCCGCAGTTAAAGGGTTATCCATTAATTCCTGGACACCCTGTATATATAAAAAAGTTAGTCCTTATGAAGCAAAAGTTGCGATCTTCACGAACTTATCAAACATCATCATTGGGCCCGATTCGTAACCATCCCGACTTAACTAAATCTCAACTAAAATTATTGCCATCCCGTTCTGTTCTCTCATGTTAGAAAGTGACAGGTATGGACTTATATTAGTTAAGTCGCGTATTTTGCAACCACGAATTGCTACCATTGAGTAACTTTCCCATCGGGTTCTTTTCTGTTTCTAAAACTTTCTGAGTGTTCTTGAACGTTGAATGAATGACGAATGATTTATGATTTTCTTTACTGATTCGTCGACTGTTTTTTTTGAATACGAAACCTTTTGAATGAACAAAAGTTAAAAAAAAAAGTTGTTACTAGGTAATTAGGTATACGTTGCGCCACAAAACACAAACTATACCTATTTTTGAATTATTTCGTGTGGGAACCCACGACCTTCAGCACCGCAGACGGATTCACTAACTACAACCATATCACAATAGTTACCATCTCATCTCCACTTTAGTTACTCTAAAAGTTCGACGTCTATTTTCAAATCAAATGTAACTTTTGCAATCGGTGCCGCCGTTAGTGTTATCGCGTCAAACCGACCCATGTAGTAATCACGCTTCTATTCCTTAAGGGGTACAAAAATGTAATCGTCCCAATGCCTCCGTGGTCTGGCTCACGACCCTGAGTTCGATTCCCAGGGGGGAACACAAAGTTGGTAATTTTTTCACTTTGTAAGATTTTTCCCAGTTTGGTTAGGACAATGTAGACGGAATCACCTGTTGTCTGGAAGAAAACAGATTTCGGGTTTCGTTCATCGCTTAAAGTACAAGGAAATTGGACAATAGTGGCACAAATGTATATATGTTTTTATCACTCTCAATCTAGCAAGGAAATGGCCCACATCATACGAGTAACAAAACCCACCCAATTATTTATGCAAACGTTTCTATGAATAGTATATACCTACTATTGTTTTTCCGCAAAGCCTATTTTCCTCCATCCTATTTTCATAATATGGGTCATCTAACAGAGTGATAAGGAAATACGCTTTGCCTATCAGCTCAGTTCGTGAAACAGAAATAATGAAGATGAAATGAAAAGGGTTCCTATTTCTGGTTAGCAATAATGTAGTTCATTTGTTTTTAGGATTTTACCTTGGAAAATATTTCCAGAAAGATTCTATATTGTATGGGGACATTTATAAGTTGATTTTTACATTTGACCAATGATGTTTTTTGAGCAAAGCTGATTGTTATGAGTTCTCTACATTGCAGGCTGAATCTCCTGATTGTCATCTGATCTGATGCCAGGGTTGGAATTTTAAGCACAACTATAGCCGATAACAGCAAATTGCTATCCTTTGTAGACTTAAACCTAGTAGCTATTGCAGCTGACTATACAGTCTATCCAGTATTAGAAAACTATTTTGGTTTATTAATGAACTTTCGTCTGGTTGCAGGCCCTTCTCGGCGCATCGAACACAATCGGAGGAGGACATCTATAAAGATCTGCAATCTGTGTAAGTATCTAATTATTTAGTGTTTTTTTTTTACATTAGCATTTCGTTTATAATACTTACTTGTATAGGGAAAGGTTAGCGACTATTTTTAGAGTTAAATGGGAAAAACCATAACACAAAATAATAATATTAAAGAAAAATTACTTATTTTTTCCTCATGTAAATACTTATGAATTTTCAATTGGTTTAAAAATATTATTATAAAAAACAATCTGTATTACGGGCATAAAAAGCATGTTCGTCATAGTTTCCTTTATGCATAAAATAATAAATAAAGCATTTCCGATATTTGTCTGACGTTCGATACTGCATGACCTCTGCATTCTAAAGGTCAAACGCTGAAATAGCTGACCTTTCACTATTCACTGTAATATGTTTATTTTAACAGGATTTTGGAATTATGTTTCTTTTTAATAAATTTAGTTTTATACACGTTTCATAGTAGTACTTATACTATTTTCAAAAAGTATAAAAGGAAATTGGCCTATATTTAGCAATAAAATCATAGTTTTACGCTATAACTATACAAAAATGGAAAGAATACTTTATAAGAATAAAATATGCGAGTGTGATTTTTGTATGGTTGAAATCGTTTCACGGGCGACAAAGTTTAAAAACTCGTAAACCATTCCGCTATTATATTTTTTTCTCATGGATTGTATTTAGTAATAGATTATTACTCTTTGCTAATAGATTTTAAAATTAACGCGCATAATTAAAATACAGGATGTAAAAAAAAGTACTGCGTTCCTTTAAACCACATGTTCTACTGATGATACCAAACAACTTTCCCAAAGCACAAATTTTTTACCTCGAAATAAAATTTTGCCTTGTCCATACAAAACTGCAGATCCCGGAGAACATCATTGTATGGAAAAGGCAATTTCTTTTAAAAAAAAATCTACTTTGGGAAAGTTGTTTGTTAAATCAGTAGAACATGTGGTTTAAAGGAACGCAGTACTTTTTTTTACACCCTGTATATTAATTTCAGTCCAAAATCCTATTATTGAAATGAAGTTTGGTCGCAGGTAATATTGTTGATGGCTCGCTGTAATCCGCTGCAGTCTATCTCTGTACGCATTATCGATTTCCATTAAATGAAATTGCATTCCTGGAATCCATTTTCCATCGTCGTTTTCCAGTAAATGCGCGTCATTATGAAGACAAAGGAAAGCTTTAGCTAACGAAAATTCGAATTACTGAAATACTTTCATGCTGGACTGGGAGTGATAGAAAACATAGAATGTGCCAGCTGCATCTCCTCCCGGGCATGCTGAAAAAATCAGCTAAGGGATTCCAGAGTTTCAGTATTGTAATTTAGGCGATGGGTTGACAACCTGTCACTGGCGAAACAACCTTTGTTTAGGTCGTTTACGCTCTGCCTACCCCATAAGGAATAAAGGCGTGATAATATATATGTAAAATTCGAATTAACAAATCATCCTACGACATCAATATCCAAACACATATTTGATGCTATTGGTTCTTTAATTTAGCTTAATTTTATAATAAAAAGACTGTATAAAAGGTCGCCTAGACGTTGTAAAAGGCTGTTCTAGAAGGTTCTAAGTAACGAACTCTAAACATAAAGTAGAGACGTCGAGAGATCGAGAGTAATTTGATCTTGATAGTAATTAGGGATGGTAGTTTCACGGAATCAAATCACACTTCATTTCATATAATATTTGGTAGATTAAAGAACCAATAGCATCAAATATGTGTTTAGATATTGATGTCGTAGGATGATTTGTTAATTCGAATTTTGCATACATATTATCACGCCTTTATCCATTATGGGGTAGGCAGAGCGTAAACGAACTAAACAAAGGTTGTTTCGTTCCGCCACGTCTGACAAGTATTGAGGGTTATTCCAGATAGATCTGTACATTGCTATAGTGACAGGTTGTCAGCCCATCGCCGAAATTACAATACTGAAACCCTGGAATCCCTTAGCTGATTTTTTCAGCATGCCCGGGAGGAGATGCAGCTGGCACATTCTATGTTTTTATATCACTCCCAGTCCAGCATGGAAGTTAAATTACACTGGTAAAAATTGCAAATAGGTCAAAAGAACAGGAAGATTAACTTACTGAGTATAGCCTCGAACTCCAGCATGGAAGTATTTCAGTAATTCGAATTTTCGTGAAAATTATATAGGTATATATTGCAATGGTGAAAACATTTCTCAATCTTACTGGTATGATTGGTTCTTTACGAAAAAACGAATCGAATTATCAAATCATCCTAAGAGAATAAATAAAAGGTTGTTTCTGAGTATTGTGATCACAATTCAATTTCTTTTGTATGGCGCTTTCATTATGATTCCGCCAGTGTCAAGTGCGGATACTGAGAAAACTTTGGCTGATAAACGGGCTTCACAAAAGAACTGCAGCCACGCGTTTTTTGTTTTTTTTTTTTTTTTTAAACCAGCGAACTCCTTTCTGTTGAGGTACCTTTAACAAAATAAGACAAACAACATATAAGACAAAACAGTAGTTAGTAGATTAATTAAACATACAAAACAAAAAATTATAATCTGATATTATTGGTATTAATATAACTACTAAGTACATGAATAAATGGGGTATTTACCAGAGAGAGTAAACATTTAAAATTAGTAGGACGGGGAACTTCAGAGGGAAGAAAGTCATAAAGGGAAATAGGATACTTTGTACAACAAAAAAATATATGATCTAGTGTACCTTCGTCCAATCCACATTCACAAACAGAAGTATCCTTAATATGAATCTTTGCAAGATGGACTGGAGAACAACAATGACCAAGACGTAATCTGCAAATAGTAGAAGTTACTCTTTTATTAGCTTTGCGAAATTTAAAAAACCATGGAACTGGAGGAATAGAATTTTGAATATCAGCATAATGTTTGCCCTTCGAGGCTCTGGATTGTTTCCATAACTCGTCCCAAATACAAAACAAACGTTTCCTAGCTAAAGGAATTAAATCAGAAACATAAACTGCATCATGGGATTCACAACCAGAAATTATGGCATCTTTAGCACATTTATCGGCAACTTCATTGCCATGAATACCACTGTGGCCTGGAATCCAGGCTAAAATAACTCTTATGTTTAGGATATGACACTTATGGAGAATATGTTTAATTTTTAGAATAAAGGGAAATTTAGATTTACAAGTGAATTGATTGGCTAATATAGCTTGCAAGCAGCTTTTAGAATCAGAGAAAATAATGGTTTTATCAAGCTTATGCGATTCAACATATTGAAGGGCTTCTAAAATTGCAATTGATTCGCCAGTAAAAACAGAAGAAATAGAAGGACATTTGAAATTAAGAATGACGTTATACTTGGGAATCCAGACTGCAGAGCCAACACACTCCTGATCAGAAGTTTTGGAGGCATCCGTATAAATAGATAGCCAATCGCTCCAATTCTTACCAATAAGACAATTAAGTTGAAAGTTAGCTGAAGGCGAATTTTTTTCCACACCCAAATCTAATAAAATATCAGGTTTATAAATAATAGACTCAAAAGGGGTCTCAAACAAGGGATTAAGTTTACATTGAACAACTGGGCAAGGTAGGCTAATAAATTTAACAAAACTATTAAAAAGACAGGGACGATCTTTATTTTCCCAATATTTATCGAAGGAAATAAAATCAGAGAGGGAATGTAATTTAGAAATAAGCGGGTGATCCGAAAGCTGAATTACTTTATAAAAAAATCTATCCGCAAGGTACTGACGTCGTAAATGGAGAGGAGCTTCAGAACATTCTACCTGAAGCGCATTAATGGGTGATGACTTCATAGCTCCACAGACAATGCGCAAACATCTAGACTGGATTTTATCCAAATCAGCCAGAGCTGACTTGTTACAGGGTTCCAGCAAAAATGACCCATAATCTAAATGGCTCCGTACAAGGGCATTATATAATAATTTTTGGGTGTAAGGGTGAGAACCCCACCAAACACCAGACAAGGAACGGAGAACGTTTATACTTTTTTCACATTTTCTAGTAATATACTCAATATGATGGATTCCTTTCAATTTTGAATCTAAGATGACACCCAAAAATTTAGATTTGTCTTTCACTGGAACTCGTTGACCATTTAAAGAAATAGAAACATCAGGAATCAATTTGGAACGTGAGAAAACTGTAACAGAACTTTTGGTAATTGAAAGAGACAGACCGTGATCATCTAACCATGAATTAAGATAGTACAGAGCAGAATTAAGACGAGAAGAGGCGTTATCAATATTTTTAGCAGACACGTATAAGACTATGTCATCTGCATACTGCAGGATATTACAAAAACTATTCACCGAAAGGTCCAGATCAGATGTATAAATACTATACAATAACGGACTAAGGACAGAGCCCTGGGGGAGTCCCTTCCAAACTTTTCTTGGAGGTAGAAGGCTGTTTTGGAACTTAATCTGAACGGATCTACCGGTAAACAAATTTGAAACAAAATTCACTATCTTTACTGGAACACTCAGCTGAAGTAATTTATTCCTGAGCACAGAAAGAAGTACATTATCATATGCAGATGATATGTCTAAGAAAACGCCTACTAAATGTTCACGTTTCGAAAAGGCTAAACGGATATCAGTTGTAAATAAACCTAAGCTATCCATTGTGCTAAAACCCTTACGGAACCCAAATTGACTTTTAGATAAAAGACCCCTACTTTCCATGAGCCATTCAAGACGATTTTTAATAAGATGCTCCAAAATTTTAGACATAGTACAGGAAAGAGCGATAGGTCGATAACTAATAGGTTCGTTACAGGGTTTCCCAGGTTTAAGAATTGGGATCACAATTTGAGTTTTCCAATCTTCTGGAGGAACACTTGACAAAAAAATTAAATTTAATATTTTCAAAAATAAATCTTTAGAAGAAGAAGAAGAGTTAACTAAAAAAGCATATGGAATACCATCCATACCAGGGGAAGAATTTTTAAGATTAGACAAAACAATAGATAATTCCTCCAAAGAGAAAGGATCATCAAACTTATCATTAGAGGGAACAGAGGATGAATAGATTAAAGAATCATGGAAAGTAGGAACCGAAGTAGGGGCCAACTTATTACAAAAAATTTCTAGCCATTCAGAAGGATCATTAGACGAAACATTCTGATCACAAGTAACTGCACCGCGAAATCTTCTCAAATTTCTCCAAACCAGAGTTGGGGAAGTACGAGGGGAAAGGGACTCGCAAAATGAATTCCAGCCATTTTTTTTCTTCTCTGATAATGTTCTTAGTGCCTTAGCCGAGATTTTCTGATACTCAACCCAATTCTCTGTAGACATAGACAAAGCATATGTTTGTTCAGCATTTTTCCTTGCTTTACAAGCATCAGTGCAATCGGAGTCCCACCAGGGAAGAGAAGGAATCTTATGTCGAGCAGAATTTTTAACTGGAATCGCTTTTTTTGCAGCAGATAAAATAGCATCTCTAAAAAGAACATAAACATTAAGAACATTTTCAGAGGTAAGAGGAGGAAAATGAGAAATCTCTTTATCCAATTCTGATCTGAAGAGAGGCCAATCAGCTTTAGAGAGATTAAATTTTGACACAGGATTAGATAAATTTTGAGAAAAGGAACTACCAGAGTCTTGCATAGAAACAATAATAGGGAAGTGATCACTACCATGAGCATTAGACATAATAGACCAAGAAAGACAGGAAGAAAGAAGAGATGAGCAGAGGGTAAGATCAACAGCACTTTTATAATTATGGGAAGGTGGAACTCTGCGAGTAGGAGAACCATCATTAAGAATACATAAATTAAAATCATCACAAATATCAAAGAACAAGGAAGAAATTGGATCACACTTGTATGATCCCCAAGAAGTGTGATGTATATTGAAATCACCTAAGATTATAACAGGAGGAGGAAGAGAAGAGATAATAGATTTAATTTCTAGGAGGATAGGTGAAGTAGGGTCAGGAGGAACATACACAGATAAAAATGAAATATTAAAAGCTCTTACAGCAATAGCATTAAAAAGAGAACTGTGGGAGGGTAAATTAAGTTGATTAAAAACAACAGATCTGGAGACCAGAATGGCAGCTCCAGCTTTACCATCAATTCTGTCATCCCTGAGACATGAAAACCCAGGAACTCTGAAAAGAGCCCCAGGCTTGCGCCACATCTCATGGACGGCAAGAAGTGATGGTTTAAATTTATTAATTAAGTGTATTAATTCATTTTTTTTATTGGTTATGCTACGACAATTCCATTGGAGGAATGTAGGCATTTTGGGAGATAAAAGATAACAGCTGAGACAGTTTTTCACGGATGTTGTTCGGTAATTCAGAGGGATTCGATCGGGAGAGAATGCTTAAGAAAGCAGAAAGTGATTCTTCAATTTGGTCTAAAGTATAGGAATTGGCAGAAACGTTGGGATTGGAAGACAGGGCACATCCATTAGGAAGAATAGGAGAAGGAGGATTTACTAAGTTATTATGAGCAATTCTATCATATCCATGAGTTGCGGCAGGTAAAAAGGGACCACGTTGAGTGACAAAGGTTCTCTTATAGGATAAGGACACAGGAGGTTGAGGTAAGGAACTCTGTTGAGATTGTTGGGAAAAAAGAGGAGGGGAAGAACGGGACGCCTCAGCAAAAGACTTTCTTACAGGAGGGTGTCTGGCGGACGCTTCCATGTAGGATAAGTTTAAATTAGACATATCAAGTTTAATGTTTTTCTGTCTGAAATGCTCAGGGCAAATAGAATCTGTAGCCTTATGACTACCAGAACAAAACAAACATGTTGGTGAGGTTTTGTCGCAGGAGATCCCCGGATGAGGACCAGCACATATGAAACAACGGTCCTGGGACCTACATTTGGCAGCAATGTGACCGAATCTACAACATTTGTTGCACTGGATGGTAGGTAAAACATAAGGAGCGACCAGAAGGGAATTGTAAAAACAATATATATGAGGTGGAAGCTTTTGACCCAGAAAAGTTAAGACTACAGTTTGGGTGGGAATCCAAACAGGGGAACCCTCATTGATACTTTTTCTGTTAAGCCTGCGGGCTTTGACTACTTTTCCATAACCCAATGGGATTTCTATAGCTTGAACTAACTCTTCAAGAGTCCACTCTATGGGGACCTCTCGAACAATGCCCATACGTGTAATGTTATAAGAGGGGATAATAGCCTCATATTTGGCAGAAGCCAGGGCTGGATGTTCCAAAAATGCGTTGGCATCTTGCGCTGATTTAAATTCCACAGAAATTCGATTGCGACCCACTCTTTTTATGCCATCCTTAACGACGTTTTGTACTTTGTTATGATGCAGGAAATGTCCAAATTTAATTGGCCGAAGGGTGGTTCCATAGGTGGTATTTGAAGTCTCAGAAACAGTTTTACTTATTAAGACAACAAAGGGAGAAACATCATGCTCACCATAGGTTTTTTTAATCTCTTCAAATTCTGGTATTATGTATGTTGATTGGACAGAGGCAGCAGGCATGGAAGCAGGAGCATTAGGAGGAGTTTTCTTAGGACGAGTCGAAAAATTATCAGAGTTATCATCTAATCGCCGTTTAGCAGATGCTGCTGCTGCGATTTGATCTACCTCCATTGAAACTGCAGTTAATAAATTTTCAAAAGAAGCACGAGTTGGAATAACATAACCTCCCCCGGGGTCCCCGGGGGGGGTGTCGGCGTCCATGTTTATAAACTTATAATTAAATAGAAAATATACTTATACTTACTTAGTAGGAACTAATATTAATACTACAACGATCACAAATACAACACAGACAAAAAGCGGCAAATCAACAGCTTAGAAAATGACTAAGAGTAAACGAAAAACACTAAAATCCGAGAACCACAAGTGCTTACGCTCAACCCGAAAGCCAAACTATTGTGATCACAATTTTTCTTAAATGTTTTATTGTATAAACTTATCTTTTACATTTATTTTAACAACTTATATGAAACGGAATACAAGTTATTATATCTAAGGTAGCGTCCCTTATAGAACGAGCAGCTCTATGGAGGCGGCAGGCTACGACCCTGCGGAGGCCAAACCGGGAACCCCGGGGGCGACTGCAGAAGCCCCATGGGTCCAGTTCACCATCCCGAATGCCACTTGCGAAGACAGGGTGGAAGAGATTTATGAGGACCTCTGCTATGTCAAGTTCGCGACTGCCGAGCCTGAGGTGGAACGTCAGATCAGTTTGAGCGGTGTTCTTTGCCAGATAGTGTAGATGTTAGGGTTTTTTACAGGCGCAACAAGTTACTATGAACACATACTTTTACTCCATTCGTTTTACAAAAGTATGACTCTTTTTAGGCTCCGCCGCCGCGGTATATAAACTCTCCTGCAAAAGATGAATAAATAGAAAATAATTCGTTTTGAGTTAACATTTAAACTTTTTTTTGGTAAATATCTAAAAGATTTGCATCTAAAAATTGTAGGTGCAAGATTTACAACAAAACTAATTCCTAATTAGTATCTAAAATTAATGACGCAAAACCTTTCCTCTAACCGTTGCCTAGATCTGTTCTAGAATAAAACAGAAGCAACCCGTCCAAGTAATTAAAACTTTTCACAGAATTTCTATCACAATTTTCCTGCGAAACGTAATTGAATTTCATACTGAGAAACGCAATAGCATATTCTGTTTAAAAGGGATGCCTCGCGCAAACTGATTTTCCTGGAACTACATATTATTGTAGGTAGAATATAGATAGAGCCTTTGACGTGGTTAAATTGCACTGCACGTGCACGCGATATTTTACGTAGTTAAATTCTAGATGAATTTATCGATCTGTGTTCCAATTCCAACTACGCGTCATTTTCAATATCACCTGTCTGTTTTGGTCGTGTGGGTTTCGAGTCGATCGATCCGATGAACCCTTGTGTCAGAGTTTTAAAACCGCCTAATAGCACAGCTATAGGCCTCTGACATGGTTTGTGTAAAGACCACTATCAAAGACAGCAACTAGGACCGACGCTTATGTGCTTACAAAGCGCAATATCGTTTTACTAGCGCTTCTCAGAATTACGTAAGGTCTCGTATTGCGAAAAGAGAGCAAAGTACGGTGGGCAGCAGCTCAACTTAATACGGCAAAGTTTCATTCGTTGTGATCCTGATCATAAAGCAGACGAGGGATGATGATAGCCAAGAAACTGATAAACTTTCACCAATCATCAGCCTATCAGCTGAGAGATTCACCTTGTATTGGAGGGCCAAATTACAAAGTTATCAGACCTTAAGCGGGTAACTCGACCTGCTGGCGTCTGTACTTTATAAAACTAATATTATTTCAAAGCACGCCGCTCAAAGGCGATATAACAAAAGCGACACAGGCCCGTCCTTTCACGTCGCCGTGACTCGACGCTTATCACACAAGATGAGTTTTACTTAGAACTGATAAACGTTGCGTACGGTCAACCGGTTGTTTTTATGTTGATGAATTATTGTTCAAGTAAATAAGTATAACCAATATACTATTTTATAAAATACATTAGGTAGTTACAACGATTGTTGCGTTTTTCTTTTTTCATTTTTAGAAAGAAAACTAATTCGTATACAATATTTTTAAATATAAAAAAAAATGTATTACTTTAGTTTACTTTATGTACCGAGATAGGAGGAATACTTGATACTAAGTAGTACAGTCATTTCTACATTATCTGGCAAAGAACATAACCCGCCTAGTTCGTCGAATTGTGATTAGGAGTGGGCATGGAATGGAGAATGTTTTAAATAATATTTCTTATTAACATAACATATAGTTCTTGTATGTTACATTACATACATACGGGGTGTAGGTGACAGCAACACGCAAACTGATAGGATTTGCTCAGTCAACGAAACTGAACAACCTATCACCAGGCTTCTTTTTTTTTTCAGGATAAGAAAAAATTAAATATTTTTCATACAAAATGACCACCTCGATCAGACAATTTGTATGAAAAAGCAAATTTTTAAATTTTTTTTAAAAAAAGCGTGTGATTGTTGTTCAGTTTCGTTGACTGAGCAACTCCTATCAGTTTGTGGGACGCTGTCCCTTACACCCGGTATACTATTCTAGAAAATATAGCGTAAGGCATTTTGCTGATATTTGACAAGATTTTTATTCAAAAACAGGACGTAATAATGTGAATGAACAACATTTTATTTCATGATTTGTTGGGGAAATCCCCACATGTCTGATATAAAACCTCGTCCTCAATATATCCGTTGTTTTGACGGGACTATATCAGCAGTCCACATATTTAATTAAATCTTATGTCAGAGTTTAAAGATCTCTAACCCTTAACTCAGTTATATGATAATCTTAGGCCCGTATTTATAATCAGCTCTCAAGAGTGACAGCAAGTTTAAGTTCGTATCAGAAATGTTACTTCAGTACAAAACGATTTGTCAAATCCATACTTAATATTGCTCTCACTCTTGAGATCGCTTTATAAATACGAGCCTTAGATTACTACAGTCTTCACTTGTCTTGTAAAGTCATTATTAATTATCTACTGTCTCAGTTCAATACATACATAATCACGCCTGTATCCCTTACGGGGTAAGCAGAGCGTCGTCAGTGCAATATTAGTAAAAAATAAACATTCTCTGTTAACTTGTTGACTCCTAATCACTTCTGTTTGATGTAGAGTATTGTAGTGCTTCGATTTACCGTGGATTTTGATTTGCAGTGGTCTTTCGTAGATATATAGTTATTTTCACAGTGTGTAGCGTTGTTTACTTCTTATTTTTATCATGTGTGATTTATGATTTTTATTTTGTAGGTTTAATTTTTTGGCGACTTGATTTGCTTTTTTTAACATTGACGGCGGCAGGAACTATTGTTGTTGTTGTGGCAGTTTAAACTTATATTTAAACTTCACTAAGTTTATCTAATACATATCTCATGTTGTGAGAGCACAACTTTGTAAACTTATACAGTGATATAGTAGTGAACAAAAATATGTCCAACTTACACTGAGACAGACATTATGGTATAAAGGAATTTCTTGCATTTTAATTTTAATGTCTTCTGTCTAAACATAACTTTCTTAGCTCTGTTAATCATTAGAGACGGTATCTGTTTTACACCGCTCTCTTGATCTACATTCCCAAAACACAAAAATTAAAGCCCCCACACATGCGTTCCTGCCGCCGTCAAACTAACCTACGTATCGCGTAGCGGCGCGGGCGGTGCGGCGGCGCCCGAGGAGACGGAGTACGCGTCGTACTGCGCGCGCATCCATGACGAGGAGATCTACCACGACCTCTGCGCCGTCAAGGGCGCCAGGGAACCTCGTCTGCCGCTACAACCCGCCCGCTTTCAACACTGTACGCTGGTTTTGTTTTGTTTTTATTTTTTTTCATTTGCTAATCTTTGCACTCGGAGAAGGGGAGAAGCAGCGTGTCATGACATGAGTTTCCGATTTTGGGATAATAGTAGTGCTAATTCGCATGGCTGGGGCGTAGCGAAGTACGGACAGGGGGGGCAAGTGCCTGACAGTGCGCTCTGAATTTAGACGCCTGACGGCGCACCCTGTATTTGGGGCGGCTGACGCGCTTAAAGGGTGCCTGACGGTGCGCTCTGAATTTAATCACCTGACGGCCCTAAAGGTTGCCTGTCAGAGTCTGCGCTGTGAATTTAGACGCCCACGCGCAGCCTGTATTTGGACTGACAGTGCGCTTTGAATTATGTCCTTCAAGCTGTAATCCTCACTTATGAAAACATAATGAAAATTGATTTGAACAATGCCAAAAAATAGTCCTGAAATAGTGCTAAATAGTGCCTATACGAGAAAATTAGTGCCTTTATAATTGCGAAGTTACAGCTATATTTAGTGAGGATTACAGCATGACGTCATGCTAGCATCCTCACCTCTCGTGCGAGCAAACGGTAGGGACTTTTCACTTGGTTTATATTCCAAAAAATAGTGCCTAAATAGTGACTAATAGTGTCAAAAGAAGAGAAATAGTCGCGTTATAATTCCGAAGTTATAAAGGTATCTTGGTGAGGATGCTACCTTGAGCATTTCTAGCTATAATCCTCACCTCGTTTCTTGTAACTGTTGGGTTGTTCAGTTTGAAATTAGTATCAGAAAATAGTGCTTAAATAGTGCCTTGAAACTACATTATTTTTAATTCAATGAACCTAGTAAAAGTTGTTAAAAAAGCCGTTAAAACTTCTTCATACAAATTGTTCAGGTAACAATCGCGTACACTATTTATAAGTATTTTGTATTGTAATATTCGTAATAAAACATGTTATCACTTTGAAGTATTTTGTTTTGTTTATCTTTAGTATAAATAGGAATAATATTATGAATATGCGAGTAGGAATGTACCTACTAAATAAAAAATTTACTATAAAAGCATGTAAAAGTATGAAATTAATGTTTTTGTGCAAAAAAACTGCATGGTTTTTTTTTCCTAACATATTTTATGTCTTTTACTAAAAATAAAAAAGTAGATAGGTATTAGTTTTTATTTATAATTTGTATGTATGTAGGTATGATTTTACCTATAGGTAACTAAAAGATTTAAAAAAATAAAAATGAATACAAATTTTTAACAATGTTGTTTTTATTATTAAAAATAATATATATTAACATGCCAACATATATATTACAGTATAGCTAGCCACCACACACGTAGCTATGTTAAAATATATATCTTACTCTCTCTGGCTGCGGTAGCCTCTGTGAGTCTGTGAGTGCGAGTGAGATTGCAAAATATATTAATATACGTTACGATATCAGTCCACATATTTTGATGACGTCATAGAAATACATATATATTATAGGTTCGTGTGATACACATACTTTTTTATTTTTAGTAAAAGACATAAAATATGTTAGGGAAAAAAAATACATGCAGTTTTTTTGCACAAAAACATTAATTTCATACTTTTACATGCTTTTACAGTAAAAATTTTATTTAATAGGACATTCCTACTCGCATATTCATAATATTATTCCTATTTATACTAAAGATAAACAAAACAAAATACTTCAAAGTGATAACATTGTTTTATTACGAATATTACAATACAAAATACTTATAAATAGTGTACGCGATTGTACCTGAACAATTTGTATGAAGAAGTTTAACGGCTTTTTTAACAACTTTTACTAGGTTCATTGAATAAAAAATAATGTAGTTTCAAGGCACTATTTAAGCACTATTTTCTGATACTATTTCAAACTGAACAACCCAACAGTTTACAAGAAACGAGGTGAGGGTTATAGCTAGAAATGCTCAAGGTAGCATCCTCACCAAGATACCTTTATAACTTCGGAATTATAACGCGACTATTTCTCTTCTTTGACACTATTAGTCACTATTTAGGCACTATTTTTTGAAATATAAACCAAGTGAAAAGTCCCTACCGTTTGCTCGCACGAGAGGTGAGGATGCTAGCATGACGTCATGCTGTAATCCTCACTAAAATACAGCTGTAACTTCGCAATTATAAAGGCACTAATTTTCTCGTATAGGGCACTATTTAGCACTATTTCAGGACTATTTTTGGCATTGTCAAATCAATTTTCATTATGTTTTCATAAGTGAGGATTACAGCTTGAAGGACATTTGAATTAGTGCGCCTGTGGCGCGCCCTAACTTTTTAACTGCATGCGCACGCACATTTGGTTTGCTACAGCATTTATTTTAATGTATGTTCTGAATTCTGACGACGATAAATATTTTAAGTAGTGCATCCACTCCAAAAACAAAACAAAATTCACATAATTAAAATCTGAATTTCAACCGCAACTTGTATTATCAATTATCATATCATATCGGAAACAATATGACTTAATTTGCTATTGAACTACATTTGCTCGTCGTTTACGGAAGAATTTACAATTAGCTTCCTCGCGTTGACGTGTCGGGGAGAGATTTCACGCGCCACTGCCATCCAAATTATATCGTCTGGCATGTTAATATATATTATTTTTAATAATAAAAACAACATTGTTAAAAATTTGTATTCATTTTTATTTTTTGAAATCTTTTAGTTACCTATAGGTAAATCATACCTACATACATACAAATTATAAATAAAAACTAATACCTATCTACTTTTTTATTTTTAGTAAAAGACATAAAATATGTTAGGAAAAAAAAAACCATGCAGTTTTTTTGCACAAAAACATTAATTTCATACTTTTACATGCTTTTATAGTAAATTTTTTATTTAGTAGGTACATTCCTACTCGCATATTCATAATATTATTCCTATTTATACTAAAGATAAACAAAACAAAATACTTCAAAGTGATAACATTGTTTTATTACGAATATTACAATACAAAATACTTATAATAGTGTACGCGATTGTACCTGAACAATTTGTATGAAGAAGTTTTAACGGCTTTTTTAACAACTTTTACTAGGTTCATTGAATAAAAATAATGTAGTTTCAAGGCACTATTTAAGCACTATTTTCTGATACTAATTTCAAACTGAACAACCCAACAGTTTACAAGAAACGAGGTGAGGATAGCTACCTTGAG